>JAPVLO010001412.1:0-91216 GCA_027257055.1 Cephalopachus bancanus | reverse complement strand
TTCTACGTTGTATGCCAGGACTATCTTGGACTGATTGTTGTAGCTTTGTAGTAAGTTTTGAAATCTGGAAGTGTGGATTCTCTGACTTTGCTCTTTTTTAAGATTATCTAGGCTGTTATGGATCCCTTACATTTCCATGTGAATTTGAGTAGCAACTTTTGCATTTCTGCAAAAAAGGCCAGTGGGATTTCAATAGGAATTGCACTGACCTGTAGATAAATTTAAAGAGAGTGTCAACAGTGTTAAGTCTTCCAATTCATGAACATAGGCTGCCTTTCCATTATCAATGGATATCCCTGTCTTCTTTAATTTGTTTCAATGATATTTTGTTATTTTCAGAGAATAAGTGTTGCACTTCTTTTGCTAAATATCTTTGTAAGTGTTGTATTCTTTGTGATGCTAATGTAAATGGAACTGTTTCTTAATTTCATTTTCAGATGGTTCGTTGCTAATGTCTAGAAATGCAGTTGATTTTTATGTCTTCATTTTGTAACTTGCAGGACTTGATTATTAGTTCTGACAATGGGTACGATACCTAACTTTGGATGCCTTAGAGTTCTATATCATGTCAAGTGCAAACAGAGATAGTTTTATCTGTGTGATAATCTGAATGCCTCTGACTTCTTTTTCAAGACTGGCTGACCTGGCCAGGGCCTCCAGTCCCCTGTCGGATGGAAATGGTGGGAGTTGGCATCCTTGCCTTGTTCCTGATCTAAGGCGGAAGCATCCAGTCTTTCACTATTAAGTAGAATTTCACTGTGGGTTTTCATAGATGATATTGATCAGCTGAGAAGGCGCCCTTCCATTCCTTGTTTATTGAGCATATCTTCAGAACACAAATACGTTTTAAAAGCTTTTAAATAATGTCTCGAATGGTGGTATTTCCATCAGCATGGAGATTATAAAATGCAGAATGCCTTCTTTTCTCTGCCTGTTAGCCCCAGGAGGGCTGGGATGGGGTAAGAGACACAGATTGTTTGGTTTATGTGACACATATTACATATATTACATTATCTGATCATTAAGTGGCTATTAATGTTATTCCCATTTTACAGAGGAGCAAATCAAGGTCTAGAGAGACTAAGTAACTTCTCCCAAAGTTGCACAATGCTAGCAAGTAGCAAAGCTAAATGTCTTTACCATGCTAACTGGCTCATTCTTCTCTCATGGTCCCACAGGATTTTCTGCAACATTCTGGCTGGTGAGTATGTGCCCTCTTCAGGCCCCATAGCGGACTGGTCTCACCTCCAGAGCTCCCCTCATTCTCACCAAATCTGGACCCCAATCAATTCCTGACTCATTCCAGATCTGAATATCTTCCTTGTCATGCCACCCACCCAGAACCGACCCCTTCTGCCACATGTGACTTTCAAAGACAAGATGTGATCATTCCTCCCTGGGATGACTCTACTGTCCCTCACGCCCAGAAGTGACCCACGTCTCCTTTCCCAAGGCCCCCACCTCAAGTGGGATGGTGAGAACAGGGAACACATTTCTCAGTTCAGGGCAATTTTTTCTTCTCCTTAAATGAGATGATTGATACCCATTTGCTTTGTGGAAATAAGTAGCCAAGTTCCCCCATTTAAGGATGGCAAAAAGTCTCAAAAGGTCTCAGAAAAGGGATCTGAGAGGCCTGGCCCTCCATCTCCTCTTCCCCTATGAACGCCTTCATATCCTTCAAGGTCCAGCCAAAGTGTCACCTCCTGTAGAAATGCCCGGGAGGGGGCGGTCACCTTCCTTTCTTTCCTCTTATGATTGTTTGTGATCTTGACTGTCTCCACAACTGCACTGGCAGCTTCCTGAAGAAAGGTCCAGGTTTGACTCATCCCACCAAGATCCAACTCGGTACCAGGCCCAGGGTTGCCCCTGTCACTGCTGAATGACTGAGTTGCCACATGGGAGTGTGGCTAGAGACAGAATGGATGGAACGATGGATGAATGGGTGGATGGAGGGTGGGATGTGATGGATGCAGGGCAAGGAGGGAAGAGACGGGAGGAGAGGTGGAGAGAGGAATAGAACAGGTGAATGAGATCATGGACGTATGGGGTAGACATGAGGGTTGGTGGAGTGGCTAGGTAGATGGGTGAGAGGATTGATAGGGGGATGAATGATGGATGGATGGGAGGGTAGGTAGGTGGTGAATGGAAGGTGGATGGGCGGGAGGGTGGATAGGTGGAGAGATGGGAAGGTGGACCAGTGGGAGGGTAGGTAGGTGGATGAATGGGAGGATAGATAGGTGGATGGATGGATGGATGAAAGGTGGATGGATGAAAGGGTGGATAGGTGGATGGATGGAAAGTGGAGGGGTGGGATGGTGGATAGGTAGATGGATAGAAGGTGAACCAGTGGGAGGGCAGATAGGTGGATGGATGGGAGGGTATATGGATGGGGGAAGTGGAGAGATGAAAGAATAGATGGGCCAGGGAGATTGAGTGGATGAGAAGGTGGATAAATGGGGGTGTGGATGAATGGATGGATAAAAAAAGAATAAGTAAGAGTTTGGTTACATGGTAGGTGGGTGGATAGATGGTGGATTTATGGGGTTGGGAGAATGGATGGATAAAGCACTACTGGGCTCAGTTGAAGCAATCTGAAGGAGATCTCTTGCTTTTCTCAACAATCCGGTGGGATGACACCATACATCGTGCATTGCAGAGCTTGAGGTAAGAGGAATCTTCTGAATAGGCATATTATTACCTAAAATCCAAAGCTATAGCCCGGATCTTGGGTGTATTGGCTAAGGATCCTTAGCCAACCTACCTGGGTTTAAATCCCAGCCTCCATACATCCTACCTGGCCTTATGTCAGTCAGTTCGTCTTTCTGGGCCATTTATTTATGAGGTGAGACATAACACTCTCCTTGCTCTGAGTCGTTAGTCATCAGGAACCACTCAGATGTAAAGTGTCTGAGTAGTTCCTGGCCCATACTCAGTACTCAGCAAATGATAGCTGAGAAGATAATTTAACCAACAGGACACTACCTGGTGGCAGCATCCTTACCTGCAGACAAAATACTCAGGAACATTTGGGAAGAATGGGCTGGGCTTAAGAGTATCCCAAACAGAAGGAAGAGAATGTTTTTGAGATGGGAACATGCTGGGTGCATGCTGGAATGGGCCCAAGAGAGGGGAGCAATCTGAATCTAGTTCTCTGAAGGCTGACTAACAAAGGGGGAATCTGAGGACAACGATAGCATGACGAATCAGTGAGTTCCTGTTCTCGCTCCTTCCTGACAGGGAGACATCCCAACAGCTGGTGAGGGAACTCCAGGACCTCCACCATATCTTGGAGCAGCTCATTACCAGGTTCCGGGAGGTGGAAGCCAGCTTAGCTGAGGTGAGATTCTGGCCATTCAGCCCCAAACACCCAACTTCTCTTTGTTCGATGCCCTGTTACTTATATCCCAAGTCTTCTCTTCCTGCTTTATCTCTTATTTTGTTAGAGCATACCCTCCCCCTGCCAAAGACTTCTTGGAAAATAGTGAAAGAATAAGTATATTTTGTTTTTGAGAGCTCGCATGTTTAAAAACACCTTTATTCCACACTTGCACTTGATTGATAGTTTGGCTGGCTATAGAATTCTAGACTGGAAATAATTTCTCCCGAGAATTTTGGAAGAAGCTTGCCACTGTATTCTCATTTATATTTATTCTCATTTATATGTTACTGCAAAGTCTATTGCCACTCTTATTATTCATCCTTTGAATAGAATCTGTTTTTTATCCCTTGTAGCTGGTAGAATATTTTTTGTCTCTAATGTTCTTTATATAACTTGTGTGGGCTTGCTGAACTTATGGAATCTGTGGGTTGATGTTTTTCAACAGCTTTGGAAAATCCTTAGCTTCTTATCGCTTAAGATATTGCTTCTTCCTGTTGTCTCTCTTCTCTCCCCAGATTCCAATTCCATCTATGCTAGGCCTTAGAGTGTGCTTCATGTGATTCCTATGCTGTCACCTGGTTTGCTTCTTTTCTTTCTTTTTATCTATGTGCTTAAGTTTTGATATTTCTATTAGCCTTTCTTCAGGTTCACTGACAATCTTGTGTTCTGTCTGCCCAACCTACTATTAAAACCATTTATCTAGTTCTTAGCTTCAGACATTGTATTGTTTTGTTCTAGAATATAAATTTGATTCTTTCTCATAGATTTCAATTCTATGATGAAATTCTCCAATATTTTATCTCTGTTGCCCATCTTTTTCCTTATTTTATTTAACACATTTGTGACCATTATTTTTATTTGTTTATTTATTTATTTACTTATTTATTTATTTATTTTGAGTTGGAGTCTCACTCTGTCACCCAGACTAGAGCACAGAGGCCGCTTCCAGCCACCGCAGTCCTCGACCTGCTGGGCTCCGGTGATCCTTCCACTCAGCCTTCCAAGTAGCTGGAACTACAGGTGTGCGCTACTACACCCGGCTAATTTTTTTGATTTATGGTAGAGATGAGGTCTCGCCAAGTTGCCCAGGTGGGTCTCAAATCCACAGGCTCAGGCAATCCACTCACCTCAGCTTCTTAAAGTGCTGGGATTACAGGCTGAGCCACCGAGCCCAGCTACTGTGACCATTATTTTTAAAATCCTTGTCTACTAACTTCAATATCTGCACCATCAATGGTCTTCTTCCGTGTTCTTTTTTTTTCTCTTGGGTATCAATCATATAATCTTGTCTCTTCATGCCTAGCAGTTTTTTAGTGTTGTTGGAAAATCACAAACAAAAGAACCGTAAATGTTCCAAATAATTATAACTTCATTTCTGCCAGCATATTCCGAGTTCTCCTTTTCTTTGTGAGGAACATGAAGTAGACTGTTCACTTCTGTCTAGGCATGCATTGAGCTTGCTCAGACAGACCTGGCTTGCAATTTTTATTTATTAAGAAATGTTCGGACCTGGGCTCGGTGGCTCAGCCTGTAATCCTGCGCTTTGGGAGACTGAGGTGAGTGGATTGCCTGAACCCGTGGGTTTGAGACCCGCCTGGGCAACTTGGCGAGACCTCATCTCTACAATAAATCAAAAATTAGCTGGGTGTGGTAGCGCACACCTGTGGTTCCAGCTACTTGGAAGGCTGAGGTAGAAGGATCGCAGGAGCCCAGCAGGTCGAGGCTGCGGTGGCCAGGAGTGGCTACTGCACTCCGGTGTGGGTGACAGAGTGAGACTCCAACTCAAAAAAAAAAAAAATGTTCGACTTAACTCTTTAGACTCCTGCCTATGCAGCTTCAAAATTTTGTCAGATGACCTAATGGGAAAGACCGTATGTTGGAAGCCTCTCAGGTCTCCAATTTTGTGTCCCAACCTTAGGTGAGTGCAAAACTCTCTAGCCCAGAGGCAGCCTTCTCTGCTGGGGCAAACTTGGATTCTCAGCTTCTAATTGTGCCCAGAATCAGCTAGTGCCTGCAGGGGTATGCAGCTGAAGTGCAGTATTGACTTACCATTTCTTCCAGGGCAACGAATCTCAACGTATGGCCCACATCCTGCAGCATCAGCAGCATGGGGGAAGTGTTAGAAATTCATACAAATGGACCCCACCCACATCTCCTGAATCAGATGCATCTATGTTTCAACAAGTCCTCCAGGTGATTCTGACATGCTATAACTTAAAGAACCACTGTCCAAAGGATTTTTAGTCTCTTGTTGTTTTGCTTTGGGTCTCCTTCCCTCAGAGGGACTTTGATTCGTAAGCACTGTAAGGATGTGAAGTTTTATTCCGCCTTTCAGAAACTTTCGAAGCAGAACTTCAGTCTCCCATAGTCTTGGAATTTGATTAACATCCCGTGGGGAAAACTGGCCATGTTCGAGGCTCCTCAAGTCCCAGCTTTTGTTCCTTTAGCTCTTTGTGACCGTTAAAAACTTTGCTTCTTTCTCTTTCACCAGTCCATTGTTTGGCTAAGTCCATATCCTTGGCCCATGCCTAGAATCATTAAATGCCCCAGCGATTAAAAAATACATTGTCAGCACATCTGGGAATGGTTCTTCACTCTCCAGAATTGTAGTTCATCTGCTCCTTGTTGTCTCCATAGCTCAGTCATGGCTTTAAAATATACCTTTAAGCCATCTAGGTTTTCTAGCTGTTGATGTGTGAGCCCTCTGTCACCTACTACATCTACTAGACATCTGGACACCCTCAGAAACTGCCCCTCCGGACACACCTGTCCTTCCATCCTGAGAAACATTCTTCAGATGATTAAATGGAGTCCCCAAGCCCTGCTTGCTTTATTTTCATTTTTGAAGCTCCTAGTATTCGGATGTCAACTCCTGAGCTGCTCTCCATTTCTCTCTGTTTTCCTCTCTTTGTCTTTTTTGCTCAATAGTGGACACAATAGTCTCAGCTTTATCTACGAAAACGTCTAGTGAGAGTTTTATTTCCACCAACATATTCTTTTTGTTCTCTGGGTTTTCCTTTTCATAAAACTCTATTGCTGTCTCATGGATGCAATGTCTCTTCTTACCTCTTATCAATGATCATTTCCCTTTGGGGTTGTCTTTTTCTTGCATGGGCTCTGTTTTCTTCAGGTGACTCTTGTTTTCATTTTGATCCCTGTTAATGGCTTTCCCGATTGTCTGGCCACCCTTAATTTGATAGACTGTATTAACAAAGTGGGACTGAAGAGCTGGTTGCCAGCTCTGATACGTGCCATGGAGGTTGACAGCCCGGGGTCCCCTCGGCGTGTCTCCTTGGTGAACACCTGATGCAGACACCTTGACCTGGTTGATTCTTCAGAGGAGACGGGGTGGGGGAAGGGCATCTCAGCGTTCAGTGCATGGGCACACGTGCCTAGTCTTAGTCTCACTTTCACCTGTGCCTGGTGCCCCCCAGTCCAGAGACGCTCTAGTTTTGTTTTCATTAAGATGTGTATCTGCAGTAAAGTGTACTATCGGGGGTAGACAGTGTAATGAATATTTAAATTCATACACAACCATGTGACCCTACATAAATCAACAGACATCTCAGCCCTGGCAGGTTTCCTGGCCTCTTCCCAGGCAATACTGTCCCAGAGGCGACCACTACTCTGACTTCTAGCATTAGACGTTAATTTCTGGCTCTTTATATAAATGGAATCCCACAATATGTTCTTTTTGGTTTGTTTGTTTTTGTTTTTGTTTTTTGAGTTTTTTAAATGTGGATAATATTGAATTGAAAAATAAGTAATAATTTAAAAATAGCTAAATTATGTAGATATTATTGTTATGTTAGTTTATCAAATCACAAAACCAAGATTAAAGAAGTTAAGTATATACTCAGATTACATAATTGATACGTAGCCAAGCTGTATCTTGAACCCAGGTTTCTAGGAACTCAGTGTCTAAGCACCTCCCATATTTAACATTTAAAGTGCTATTTACTCAACTAATCCTTGGTAATCATTAAACACACACACACACATAGATATCTGCACAATTCATGAATATATACTTATAAGTATGTATATTCATATATTTAAACACACACAGATATAAATTTCATTCTCTCATCATTTACTAGCCTATAAATAATTATTTTTCACTTGCCAATCCAAATATTTGTGCCACTTATTTTGTTATTCCTTAAATTTGACTGGCATTTTCAAAAAATGTTAAAGGGGAATAGTGGTGATTGCAGGTTACATCGTCTGAATTATCATTTTAATAAGAATTCTCAGTGCTTTAACATTCATCATAGTCCTTGTGTTCTGTGACACCTAGTTGCAAGTGTTCCTATTATACTGATTGATTTTAATAGCAGTATATGTTGAATTTTTTTCAAGACTTTTCTGCATATAGCAAGACATTCACGCACTTAATACATTTATGACATTTGAGATAGCTTGCATTTCTGGAATATTTTCCATGTCATTATGGAATTTACTCTTCTCCTAGGTTGTAGAGGTCCAGCCTCTGGAGAGCAGGGCCTGAGGTGGGGGGAGGGAATGAGAAAAGAAAGACAAAGAACAGCGGGATTGGGAGGACTCTCTCCTGAATAGGTGAAGCCATGTTATTCTCACAGCATGCCCCTTATATAGGACCAAACTACATAAACAGGAAATATCTTAAGGCTAGCAACAGCAGGAAATAGGTTAATGCTCGCGACTTTCTCGGCAAGATTACCATAGCACGAATGTGCATGTTATTAATGATTGAAAGTAAAACCACTGACATTTGTGTTTTCTAAAAACTCTAATAAATAAAGTTATGATCAAGGCAGGCCACATCCGGACTACGCAGACTAGAGGTCACACTAACTGATTTCTAGCAAACCAACGCTCCCAGGGGCAAACATCAAAGAAGGAAGTACTGGTGAGCTCCTGTTGGAGCCAGGCCAGGAACACCAGGACCTTGTGAAGCTTGTGTGTTTCGGGACATCAGGTCCTTGTCAGCTTATGTCCTTGTCTCCTTCATCTCCTCCTTTTCTTTTTCTTTTAAGCGTCGATTGTGAACCTCTCTCCTGAGTTCTCGGATGGCCCATCCTCCTGCTCGGACACAGACTGGAAAGCAAAGCAATAAAATCAAGATTAAAATTCCAAGTGCTATTATAGAATGTATAGTAGACCATAAACTATGAGTGGATACCAAATGCATAATTTTATCCATGATATTTTTAGCCAAAGCACTAGCGGGCAGCAAAGAGGACCCAGAGGTGGAGATTCCTACAATATCCTGGTGGAGTTGGGCAGCATCCAAAGAAATATTCTTGGCAGACCATATCCCAGGCATATGATTTTTAACCAAGTCCTCGTTCCATTCAGAGTCATTGCATGGCTGTGAAGTAACACAGATCCGTTGAAACTCGGCATGGCATCTTAATGACACTCGGGTTTTTAAAGCTGTAAGTTGGTCTCCAGTGACTAACACTGTCTCCTCGAGGGCATTGAGTCTGGCTTCCAATTTCACGGCAATGGCTTCTTCTTTTTTTTTTTTGAGTTGGAGTCTCACTCCGTCACCCAGACTGGAGTGCAGTGGCCGCTCCCGGCCACCACAGCCTTAACCTGCTGGGCTCCGGCGATCCTTCTGCCTCAGCCTTCCAAGTAGCTGGAACTAAGGCGTGCGCTACCACACCCAGCTAGTTTTTGATTTATTGTAGAGATGAAGTCTTGCCGAGTTGCCCAGGTGAGTCTCGAACCCCCGTGCTCAGGCAATCCACTCACCTCAGCCTCCCAAAGCGTGGGATTACAGGCTGAGCCACCAAGCCCGGTTTCAATGGCTTCTTGATGGGACAGCACTTTAGAAATAGTCTTTGCCAAATGATCCACATAATGGGCTGTGTGGATCTCCTGAGTCAATGCTATTGCTGAAGCAGTAGCTGAAGCAATCAATGTTACTCAGGCAGTAATACCTGACACTAATAATCCAGTAAACCTGTGAGGGCGATCAAGGAGATTAGACAATTAAGACCAAGCGTACCAACTATACTCTTGATACCATGGTCCAGAGATACTTACAGGCATCATAAAAAAGAAGGTTGGTGCAAAACCACAATTTGTTGTCCTCCATTCTCAGGAGATATACAGCTAGTAAGATTACAATAGGCACATTCCAGTGAAAAATAAGAAGATTTCACAGTAATTTCCCATGGTCCAGCTAATAATACATAAGGAGGGGGCACACAAGCAAATATTTTATGAGAGTTGTTGTGAGTGGGGCGATTGAGATCAGATAAATGGGATGTGAGGATTGGTCCCAGGGCAGCCGTAAGTTTCCAAATACCCAACTGGGGCCGTCCTGAGGAGGAGGAGAGGATGGTCTCCACTCACCCGCCAGGGGTCTCAGCACGTTGCAGTTCAGTCTTTGCTAAGGGATTAGGGGTAGCCCAATCCATAACCCCTTCCCTAGCATGGGGACCATGATGCTAAGTAGCTACAGAATAATGGTGCCGCCGCCATGGGGGGAAATGGGAAAACAAAAAGTTTTCGGCTTCAGAGCATAATGGGACCCAGAAGGAGGGGTTTCAGAAGAAGACGTGGTACGCAAACGCGGAGGCCCATAGAGAGACATAACCCACTCCCGCTCCATCCACGGTTGATGTTCTATTCCATGGGGGACAAACCCATGAGTATATTTAAAGGCGAGAGCAATAGGAACACAGCCCGAGTCTCTGGCGGTAGTGGGAAAAACAAATGGGAGCCCGTGAAGAGCGTCCTTCATAGGAAAATCCATCTACCCATTGTGAAACAATAGAGTCAGGAGAAGGGTACCCAAGTCAAGAAGCATTACTAACATATACAGGTACTGAGGGATCATCCCAGGCCACTGCCCTTAAAAAGGGGGGGTCAGGCACATAGGCCCAATAGGGGGATCCGTCACCTGCCACCACACTCACCTGGCAGGCAACCACAGCCATAGCCAGGAACAGGGTAGCATGAGCAGAAGAGTTCCCACCATGCTCCTACACCAGATGTTCGGCTTGGGAGGGCAATGCCTTCAGCTGCCCCCACACCGGGGCCCTGCTCCGTCGTGTCGCCCTGGAGTGAGGGGTCCGTTGAACTGGCACTCTTCCCGGCGGGACGATGGTCATCCTCCTGAATGGGGGAATTAGTGTCCCCACCTGCACGCGGGAACGGGGGACTGGAGTCGTGGCGGACGAGCCGGGCCAGGAGCCATCGGGGACCTTCCGCATTCTTCGGAAAAACACAAGCACTGCCTCGTCCCCAAATGAGTACAGGATCAGGCCCCTGCCACGACCCTGTCATTGGATCTTTCCAGTGAACCAAAGCCTCTGCCTTAGGTGACAGGCGCCAGAAACATTCTGCCGCTGACACTCCATCATGGTCTAAATTGAAAAAACTGATAATTAATACAGCCTGTGCTAACAGAGCATGTGGGGAGGAATGTCCATATTCCTCCTTTTTTAATTTTTGCAGTCACCCCTTTAACGTTCTGTTAGCCCTCTCAACAATTCCTTGCCCCTGAGGAGTGTAAGGAATTCCGGTGGAATGGGAGATTCGGGAAGTGGCACCAAAATTAGCAGAGGCCTTGCCAGTATAGGCAGGGCCATGGTCAGTTTTAATAGATTTAGGGATACCCATGACAGCCAAAGCTGCAAAGCAGTGAGCTATTACATAACAAGCAGCCTCACCTGAACGAGCTGAGGCAAACAGAAAACCAGAACAGTTGTCCACTGCAACACGAACATAAGCCAACTTCCCAAAAGCAGGGACGTGTGTCACATCCATTTGCCAGAGGTGTCCCGGCAAGAGGCCCCTAGGATTCACACCTGTGGAAGGAGGGTACTGAAACTGTGGGCAAACAGGACAATCCTTAACTGTTTGATGTGAGGCTTCCCTGGAAAGTGCAAATTGGCGATGCAAACCCTGCGCGTTCTGATGATGAAGGGGGTGAGAAGCGGCAGATGCCAAAGCAGGGGATGACAGGGAAAGCAAAAAAGCGTGTCGCTGCGTCGGCCAAAGCATCGCCCTCAGACAAAGGCCTTGGCAGGGCAGAATGAGCACAGATATGTGCAACTTAAAAGGGGCGGGGCGAGCATGGATTCGTGTCTGCATTTCCTGTAAAACGAAAGCACTTCTTGCAAAGAAGAAACAGTGACAGGCAAACTAGCAGCTTCCAAATGAGATAAAACAGTGGCAATATAGTGACTGTCTGTAAACAAATTAAAACGTATGTGAGGGAGTCGGAGAAAAACCTGGCAGACCGCAAACAATTCCACTCGTTGAGCAGAGCCGTCGCCTGTTTGGAAGTGGGACACTACCGTCGATGACAGCGGTTGCTGTTCCCGAGGAAGATCCGTCGGTGAAAACCAGTTTCGCCTCCCGCAAATGTTGGGTGCTTGTGACCTGAGGAAAAATAAAAGGAGGTTTTTGGCAAAAGTAAGGAGATGGGAGGATGGATAACGGGAATCCAGCTGTCCAGAGAAGTGGGCCGTGGCCAGCTGCCATGCAGAACATGACTCCCAGAGCCACGACATCTGGGGGGCTGTGTAGGGAGCCACAGTTGGAGCGGACTCCTGGCCAAAAAGTTCCCGAGCCTGGCGCCGACCTCTGGTGATAAGGAGGGCGCCAGACTCATAGTACAGGGTAACTGTGCGTCGTCGGGAGGCTGGCAAATGCAGCCATTCCACAGGTCCTTGTTGCCAAAAAACTCCTGTGGGCAAGATGGAGGCAATACTAGCAGTGACCAAGGGCCAGTAGCAGAGATGCGAGAGGCCTGCTGCACAGCGATTGCTTCCTGTACTAACTGTAACGCAGTCCGGGCTTCAGGGGTACAGTGCTGTGGAGATCGAGGGCCAGAATCTCCTTTCAAGATGTCACATAGCGGCATAAGTTGCGCAGTGGTAATGCCAAGAGAGGGGCGCAACCAATTAATGTCACCTAACAACTTCTGGAAATCATTCAAGGTGGTTAAAGAATCAGTTCTGATTTGGAGTTTCTGCATCCGGACTTTGCATCCATTTAAATTCTTCCAAGTTATTCATAGGGAGCTGCCCGCTGCACCTTCTCCGGGGCAATGATGAGACCAGCATTATGGAGAGAATTTTGTAATTTTAAAAATGTCTCCTGCAATTGCTCTTCATCAGGATGAGCAACAAGAATATCGTCCATGTAATGGATGATAGAAGCCTTGGGGAAAAATGATCAGACAGGTTGCAAGGCTCTGGCCACAAAAGTCTGACATATGGTGGGGCTATTGGCCATGGCTTGAGGCAGAACCTTCCATTGGAATCTTTGGGCCAGCTGTTGGAAATTAACAGCCAGCAATGAGAAAGCAAAGCGTTTTTGATCCTTGTGAAAAAGTGGAGTAGTAAAAAAGCAAACTTTAAGATCAATAATAAAAAGAAAATAGTCATCTGGAATGGCTACAGGAGAGGGCAGACCAGGTTGCAGTGGTCCCATCATTTCCATAGAATGATTTACAGCCCCCAAGTCCTTCGTAAACGCCAATTTCCTGATTTTTTTCTTAATGACAAAGACAGGAGTATTCCAAAGACTGTTTGAATGCTCAACATGACCGGCCGCAAGCTGCTCCTGAACAAGCACGGTGGCCGCAGCAAGCTTTTCCTCTGCTGGAGAGTGGCCACTGCTCCACCCATGCAGGGTCATCAGACAACCAGGTGATAGGGTCTGTGCTCTCCTGATGGGGCTCAGAAGAAGCAGTGGCCATAAGTGAAAAGCCTCAGGGTGATCTAAGCCAAACCTCCCATTTTTTAGTGGCGAGGTTATGGAGACTGCATTCCTTGATTAAATTTTCCCAGTCCTTGATTTGGGAGATAACCCTGATCAAACACCTGAGAAGTAACTTGAGGATTGGGGCTATACAGCAAGACTCCCATTGCTTGGAGGACATCCCGGCCCCAAAGATTAAGTGGCCAAAAGGGGAGTGCATCGGGCTGAAAGACCCCCTGGTGACCCTCCTCATCTTTCCATTTCCAAAGTTGACTGCTCTGTAGGGGAGATTTGGATGGGCCAGTGCCTTGTAAGGAGGTCATAGCCTCTTGAAGAGGCCAAGGAGTTGGCCAGTGGGCTTGACTCATAACAGAAACATCAGCCCCAGTGTCCAGCAACCCTCGGAATGTTTCTCCTTCTGTCTGTAAAGAGTACTCAGGGCGTTTTCCTCCGGTAGCTTGTGCCCATAAGCGTGATCAGAGGAACCAAAAGCATTGGTTCCCTGAGTTTGGGGGGTCATTATTTGGCCACTTTTCTTTAATGGGAGTAATACTAACTGGGCAATTCTCATCACCTGTTAGGTGATGATGTTCTGAGGAGCATTCCCCATGACCTTCATTTCTCCGGTATAATCTGAGTCTGTGATCCAGGAAGGACTTGAAAACCTTGAAGAGAAAGACGGCTGCATCCCAACAACAGCCCCCCTGTTGTCAGGAAAGGGGCCACGTACCCCTGTTGGTATTGCCTGAGGTCCCATCTCAGGAGTTAATATGAGGTGGGAGGAGGAACTGAGGGCCAGTCCGGCACTCCTGGGTGGCACGGTAGAGGCCGCTGACCCGCTGAGGGGGGAACTGGGCATGGGTTGAGGAGGGTAAGCTGACATAGCCCCAATTGTTTGAGGGGCCCGGGGCTGGCCCCTCTGGAAGTTTCCCGACAGGGGATTTCCATTTGCATCCGATTTAGAGCAGCATTCATTAGCCCGGTGAACACCCTGCTTGCATCGTAGGCACATAGATGTAGGGCGACCCCTTCTAGGGGATGGTCCTGAATTGGGATTACGAGTGGGGCGTGCCCTGCCGAAAGGACCCATTTGCCCACAATTGAAGCAGGTGCCTCGGGTTCCTCCATTGCCAGATTTCATCACATTAAAAATTTTCTGGGGTGGAGTTCCTTGCAAGGCAGCAGCCATGGCCAGACCTTGCATGTAGGCAGGCCCAGTATCTGCACACAGGCGAATGTAATCTGACAAGTCCCCTGTCTTCCGATAGGGACGTATGGTTGCTTGGCAGGCAGAATTACCATTCCATAGGCCAATTGTTTAACTAATAATTTCCCTGCTTCTCCATCCACTACCAAGCGACTGACCACTTGCAAAAGGTGGGATGCAAAATCCTGATAAGGCTCATCAGGCCCTTGGCGAATTTTAGAAAGTTGTCCAGTTTTTGTGCCTGTGGAAGGTAGCCTGCGCCACGCCCCAGAGGCTGCCCCACTAATTTGGCCACAAGCAGCCTGAGGGTATCGAGTTTGCGACTCCTGAGGGGTGTATGCACCTTCACCAAGGAGCATATCCAAATTGATAGTATCCAGATCCCCCCCTCTGTTCCTTTCTGCTTGTTCCTGACATCTATCCCCAAAATCAGTTTTCCATGACAAATACTCACCCCCGGATAAGCATGCCTTTGCAATGATATGCCAGTCATTAAGTGTTAAACTCTCCTGGGAAATAGTCTCTAGCAGACAGGGCAAATGGTGCTGTAGCACCATATTGGGCTTCTGCAGTCTTAAGAACTTTCCTAGTTTTTATAGAAAGTGTCTGGTACTCTCGAATTTCTTGATCTTGGTCATCCATGCCAATGGTGTTCACTGGATATACAAGAAATCCCTCCGGTGAGTCTTCCCTTATGAAGACAGACTGCACCACCTTCTGCAAAGGTGACAGATGAACTTGATGCTTTCTTGCATTCGTGGCACTAATCTGGACTGCTCCCATGAAAAGGGAAGGGCCCTGTCTTGAATCAATGAGCAAGGCTTTAGTGGGAGCCAACTGAGGCACCTTTGCAGGTGTTATGGGTGCCTTTACCCATGGAGGGTCCTCTTTAGGTGTGGGAGACAGAGACACCTCCTCTTTTACAGTGTGACATACTGGTACCTCCTCTTTAGAAACAACATTTCTTTGCCAACACTGTTAACAAATCCCTAAGCTGGGTAAAAACTTCAGGGGGAACAGAGGGGGGCCGAAGATTTGGCCTCCTTGAAAGGAGGATGGGAGGAACAGGGAGTGGAAGCTCATTCAAGGAAGCCCGAGTAGCCACGAAAATATTGTCATTGTGATACTGGGCAGCCTCTTCGTTCAGTTCCTCCTGAAAATTCTCAGGCAACAGTGCCTCCCTATCCTTAGCCGACCCCAAAGCAGGCGCTGAAGGGGAGGACCACAGAGATGGAAGGATCACTCTGCTCTATGAAACTCATGAGAGGGGTTTAAGCAATCCCTAACTAGGTTCCACAAAGAAAAGGTATCTACTGGCACAGTTTCAGGACCGTGTGCTTGATATTAATTCTTCAAACAACCACCTACCTTTTCCCAGCTAGTCAGATTAACCATCCTGGCCTCAGGAAACTAGGGGCATACTTCTTCTACAAACTGCAAAAATCTATCTAATTGTCTATCTGCAACTTTAGTTCCTCTAGCTTTCAGCATAGATTTTAACATCTGCACAAAGAGAGTGCGTTCCTTAGAATGTAAATGTCCCATGTTTTACTCCCAATGATTATTACTATGCCCTCGGTACTTACTCAATGAATTGCAATGCTGCACAAGAAAAGCCAGCCTCCACAAGGGTTCCTCTCCTTCCAATGCTGTTCCCAGTACTCAGGTCCCTGTTCGGGCGCCACTTGTGGAGGTCCAGCCTCTGGAGAGCAGGGCCTGAGGTGGGGGGAGGGAATGAGAAAAGACAGACAAAGAACAGCGGGATTGGGAGGACTCTCTCCTGCATAGGTGAGGCCATGTTATTCTCACAGCATGCCCCTTATATAGGGCCAAACTACATAAACAGGAAATATCTTAAGGCTAGCAACAGCAGGAAATAGGTTAATGCTCAAGACTTTCTCGGCAAGATTACCATAGCATGAATGTGCATGTTATTAATGATTTAAAGAAAAACCACTGACATTTGTGTTTTCTAAAAACTCTACTAAGTAAAGTTATGATCAAGGCAGGCCACATCCAGACTACCCAGACTAGAGGTCACACTAACTGATTTCTAGCAAACCAACGCTCCCAGGGGCAAACATCAAAGAAAGAAGTACTGGTGAGCTCCTGTTGGAGCCAGGCCAGGAACACCAGGACCTTGTGAAGCTTGTGTGTTTTGGGACATAAGGTCCTTGTCAGCTTATGTCCTTGTCTCCTTCATCAGGTTTCTCCATTTAATTATGATTTTATATTTAGAATGCCTGAATCTGTCTTGGTCCTATATTACTACATGCTGTATGTCACTTTCGCATAATCTCTTTGTATGTTTTCTGTCACGACATAGCAAGAACTTTAAAAACATGGAAAGATTTGGACCCTTTGCCATCATGTGAAACAAAGAAAAAGGTACATGAACTTCTTTTTAATTTCTAAATTTTTGGCCAGGCTCGGTGGCTCAGCCTGTAATCCTGTGCTTTGGGAGGCTGAGGTGAGTGGATTGCCTGAGCTCATGGGTTCGAGACCCACCTGGGCAACTTGGCGAGACCTCATCTCTACAATAAATCAAAAAATTAGCCAGGCATGGTAGAATTAGCCAGGCATGGTAGCGTGCACCTGTAGTTCCGGCTACTTGGAAGGCTGAGGCGGAAGGATCGCCGGAGCCCAGCAGGTTGAAGTTGCGGTGGCCGGGAGTGGCCACTGCACTCCAGTTTGGGTGACAGAGTGAGACTCCAACTCAAAAAAAAAAAAAAATTGTAAATTTTTAATTTATATTTTATTCATATTGTCTTAGGCTTCTTGTGATTTATTCTCTTGAGGTTTTAAAAACTCTTTCAAGTTGTCTTAACTCTTTTTGCTATTATAATCCTTGTTTAACTACTTTTATTCCCCTTGTTACTCTTTATTTTCTTATTTTTTTGCTCTATGTAATCATATTTAATGTAATTTATAGTCATATTTTCTTAATTCATTCACATTTAGTAATAAATTTTTAAGGTTATGAACTTTCCTTTGAATATATGTCTAGTTCATTGTCCTATGTTTCATTTTCTTTATTTTTTTTATTTTATTTTATTTTTGAGTTGGAGTCTCACTCTGTCCTCACAGCTGGAGTCTCACAGCTGCTCCTGGCCACTGCAACCTCGACCTGAGGGCTCCGGCGATCCTTCCGCCTCAGCCTTCTGAGTAGCCAGAATTACAAGCATGCGCTACCATACCCAGATGATTTTTTTGATTTATTATAAAGATGAGGTCTCGCCAAGTTGCCCAGGCTCGAACCCGTGGACTCAGGCAATCCACTCACCTCAGCCTCCCAAAGCGTGGGATTACAGGCTGAGTCACTGAGCCTGGCATTCTATGTTTTATATTCAGTGTCCTCAGCACTGTTGGCATCCAGATTCGGAGTTGGCAAATGGTGGCCAGGAATCAAATGACATCCATCCACTGCCTGCTTGGCAAATAAAATTATATAGTAACACAGGAAAGCCCATCTTTTATCTCTTGGCTTTGATTGTTTTCATGCTGTAATGGCAGAGTTGTGTAGTCAAAATACATATCAAACAGCCCTCAAAGTCTAAACTATTTACTACCTACTCCTTTACAGCAGGGTACATGAGGGTAAAAATGGGTAAGCCAGAATGTGGCCTTAGCTTCAGCTGGTGATGAGGTTCAACCGTCGTCTGGCTGGTAGTCCAGGAGCGTAAACCATATGACTGAGTTGGGCCCACACTGGAGAAGGGGTTCCAGTCTTTTTACCCAGATGCAAATCTGCCACTTGACACAAACGTTTCCCACAGGGTGGGCGTGCCGTTTCACACGCCCGCCTGCAATGCATCAGGGCCCGATTTCTCCGCATCCTCGACCGGCATTTATTGTTTGATTTGTAGACTCGTTCTTCACTTTGCCTCACCACACTTCTGCCACATGGGTATTGCAACAAGTCTAAAGCCAAGTTAAACCCCAAACTCCTGTGTTGACACGTATTTTGTGACGCTCCTACAGACATAAGAGTGGCGCCAAGGTCCCGTTTCTAGTTTTTCCTGGCGGAGAACATTGCGGCTCGAGTCATCGTCGCGCGTTTCTCACCAAATCGGGAATGGAAAACGGCCTGGGGGAGCCAGTCCTTGTCTTCGCCAAAGAGCCGCCTTGTGTGGGCCAAAGAGTCGCGTCTGAGCCGGGTGTGGTGGCTCGTGCCTACGTGCAACGGAGCAAACGGCTCTGGGTTCAAATCCGGACTCTGCTTCCTCCTAACTCAGATTCCCTCTCTGTTGAGTGTCCAAAGCTACAAAACAGTTGGGTGGTGACTCCTGCAGCCAAAATGTCCTGTCTGCCCCACCCACCCACAGCTCTGCTCTGCCCCACCCAAAATTAGAGTGTCCCGCCAGAAGACATGCGACAGTGAGGACATTTGATGATTCTTTGATCATCCTGAAACTTAAACGTCCCTGGGCGTCCTGTTTTTGTTCTTCCTGGCAAACCCGCCCCCCAAAAACCTTCCTGTGTCCACCTCGCTGTGGAAACTGGAGGGCAGAGCCAGGAGGTAGATGGGCTGCTGTCGCCCCCTGCTGGTGGGACACTGCACCCCAAGCATCCCAACAAAGATGCCCCAAAGATCCCAACAGAGATGCTCAAAGTAGGCCGGCACGGTGGCTCACGCATATAATCCCAGCACTTTGGGAGGCCAAGGTGAGAGGATTGCCTGAGCCTACGGGTTCGAGACCAACCCTGGCAACTTGGTGAGACCTCGTCTCTACAATAAATCACAAAATTAGCTGGGTGTGGTGGCGCGGGCCTGTAGTTCCAGCTACTTGGAAGGCTGAGGCGGAAGGATTGCCGGAGCCCAGCGGGTCGAGGCTGCAGTGGCCAGGAGCATGCCACTGCCCTTCAGCCTGGGTGACAGAGTGAGACTCCAACTCAAAAAAAAATATATTCAAAGCAGCAAGCCAGGGGCTGCCAGCGTTCGTGGCAGAGTTTCTACTGTTCTGCTGATCTTTGGTCTGTGCTCGTTACCCCTGCAATCCTACTATCATTTTATTTTCACCATGCATTGTTTCTTAGCTCTGTGGTCTTGCACCTTCTTTCAGTTAGTAAAACACAGAACTTATGACTTCCTTGGATTCCGAGACACTCTTTCTATAGGTTTAAAATTCTATGTTTTCACTTACGGTTAAAAATGTAAAGTAATTTAAAATCACAATCATAGCCGTGCTTGGTGGCTCAGCCTGTAATCCCGCGTGTTTGGGAGGCTGAGGTGAGTGAATTGCCTGAGCCCGCGGGTTCAAGACCCGCCTGGGCAGCGAAACCTCATCTCTACAATAAATCAAAAAATCAGTCGGGGGTGGTGGCGCATGCCTGTAATTCCGGCTACTCGGAAGGCTGAGGCGGAAGGATCCCGGAGCCCAGCAGGTCGAGGCTGCGGGGGCCGGAAGCGGCCACTGCACTCCAGTCTGGGCGAACGAGTGAGACTCCAACTCAAAAAAAAAAAAAAAAATCACAGTCAGTATATGCATGTCCATTTGTCCTTGTCAAAGCGGGATGTGTTTTGTGTGTGTCCTGAATGCTGGCGCATGACTTGTCCTACTGTGATCGTTGCGCCTTTCCAACACGACTTGTCACTAGCAGTCAATTCGTGCTTGCCCTTCCCCCACAGCTGAGCCTTGCAGCTCCAACGTGGAATCAGGATCCTAGAGGAAGAGAAATGGGCAGTTCCGGCAGAAGCTGGGCATGCAGGCTGCCAGCACGTGTCGTCTGGGTTTGAAGAACTGTGGGTCGGCGACCACAGATGTGAGGGAAATGGGCCTGGATGGGGTGACCTCGTACAGAGGAGTGCAGGGCCTGTGCAGTGAGAGGTCCCCTGCCTGCAACCCCAAGGCTGCTAGTGGTCCCGGAAAACTGCAGGGCTGCGTCACTATTAAACTTCAATTTTTTTTTTAGTTGGGTCTCACTCACTGGAGTGCAGTGGTACAATCAAGGCTCCTAACGGAAGCCTCCACCTTCTGGGGTCAAGTGGTCCTCCGTCCTCAGCCTCCTCAGCAGCTGGGACTACAGGTGCCCACCACCATGCCCAGCGAATTTTTAAATTTTTTTATACTGACATGATCTCACTGTGTTGCCCCGGCTGGTCTCAAACGATCCGCCAGCTTCAGTCTCCCAGAGTGCCGGGATTACAGGCATGAGCCACTGGCCTAGCAATGCGACACTATTAAAAAAAAAAAAAAGTGAATTGATCCTTCCTCAAATTTTGAAGATTTGGGCTGAGTTTCAAAGAAAAATTCATCCGCTTGAATTTTTACCTGCAATTTTACCTGCCTACTCCTTGCTTCTTGCTTTCTGAAAAACACCTGTTTTCACAGATACTAAACTCAGGAAGCTCAACCATAAAACTGAACCCTGTTGGCCTTTGGACTCCAGGATTTGCACCAGTGCCCACCCCCCTAAGTCACCTGCCAGGTTCTCAGGCTTTCGAAGGAGTGTTGTGCCCTTTATTATCTGTGGTATGAAAAGTGGAACCAGCAGCAGTTATTGCTGACACCTTTGTACACAAAAGCACACCAGCACCCGTTGCCCCTCGCAGGAGTCTGGCTGGAAGAGCCCTCCCCGCATGTTTCACCCTTTTGGCCTCTTTCTCTGACACCTAAATCGAGCCTTTGGTCAACTGAGATGTGTTTGCCAACAGAGAGCCATCAAACAAGTTGCACTTGGCGTGAGGGGTCCTGAGTATTTGTCTTGGTCTGTTCCCGTTGCTATACATCCAAATACCTGAGACTGGGTAATTTATGAACCACAGAAATTCATTTCTCACAGTTCTGAAGGTTGGAAGTTCAAGGTCAGGGCACCCGCAGGGTTGGTGTCTATTGAGAGTCTGTTTCCTTGTCCATAGCACCTTCTCACTGTATCCTCACATGGACAGAGAAGCTCTCTGGGACTTTTCTGGGGGCGCTAATCCCACTTACGAGGGCTCTGCCTTTATGGCTGCATCACCGCCCGTGTTAGTTGGGTCCTCCAGAGCCGACAGGATACCTACAGAGAGAGATGTAGTTACAGTTAGGGGAACTGGCTCACCCAGTGATGAGGTGGAGTGGCCCCATGACAGGCCTCATGCAAGCTGGGACCCTGCGACACCGGTGGCAAGGCTCAGCCCAAGTCCAAAGGCCACAAAGCCAGGGGAGCCAAGGGTGTGGCTCTCAGTCCAAGGCCTGAGAACCTGGGGTGGGGGGCATCTTGGAGTACAGAGGTGGGAAGCTTGGAGTTGTCCACGGACAGCAGAGGACAAGTGTTCCAACTCCAGCAGGTCGGTCCACACGTTCGCCTTGTCTGTTTTTCTCTCCAGCCCCGGCAAATCAGACGATGCCTCCACGTGGAGGGAAGGTCTTCCTACCTGGTTCACTCAGACCACAGCCAGTCTCCTAGAAACACCCACACAGACACATCAGAAAAAAGCTTTCCCGGGTTTCTAGGTGTTTCCCAATCCAGTCATCTTGGCCCGTGGAGTTGACCATCACACCTTCTAAAGACCCCACCACTCTTGCACTGGGATTAGGTTTCAACAAACCACTCTGGAAGAGCACAAACATCCAGACCACAGCACTATTTTAATTAAAATGCGCACCCTTGTATCTGGGGTGTGTCTCTTAGGCGGGAACTCCGTGCCCGTGGTTCTCAAATGCCTGTGTCAGAGTCACTCGAGGGCCTTGGAGAAATGCAGTCAGCTGAGTCCAGCCCAGACCCACTGAGTCAGAATTTCTCAGATTGGACCCCGGGAATCCAGTATCTTAGCCAGTCTTTCGGGAATTCTGACACAAACTGAAATGTGACCACTAGCCTGTATCTTGTGTAGAGCTATCGCATTTTCTTAAGGGATTACAAACAAGAAGGAAGCTTCAAGTTTCCTTTACGAATTTAAAAAATTGGGAGTGAAATGCTACGGGGCAGAGTTCAGCTGCTAACTCCATGTCTGATGTGAGAAAAGTAAGTTTTTGGATGGGTTTTCTTTTCTTTTTTCTTTTTCCTTCTGTATGTAGGCAATAGACTTTTATACCTTATAAAGTTAGGATCACGGTGACCAAGTTGAAATTGCTAAAGTGCTTTGAATGCCAGTAAGAAGAAAACAATTTTTTGTTCATGAGCACGGTCTGAGAATTGGAGAGGGAACGGAATGGCCGTGCCCGCAGAAGCCACAGCCTGCCTCTTGCGACTCCCTCCATTATGACACTCAAGACAGACACCAAACGCAGGCGAGCGAGAACACTGTCTCCCCTCTATGCTTGTGTTTCCACTCTTGAGCCTGGTTGTTTCCGGAGGCGAAGATAGATGCCCCTGGGAGGCTTCTTCACCGAGGGCGACGACTTTCACTGAGGAGTGGCAGAGCTGCAGAGGCCTGCAGTCCAAGCTTGGTGCTTCCACTCCGCGGTCCACCTAAAGGCGACAGAAGCTCTTTAAGGCGGCGATAGCTGGCTGATCAGGAGAAAAGGCAGAAGGCATGGTCTAGCTCAGACTCCTGGCCCGCAGCACACCCCAGGCCCTTCAACCTGAGGACCCAGCAAGGTGTCAGATGACACCTCTGCTCAGCAAGCTAAAAGTTCTGAGGCTGGGGAGTTGCAGACCCAGCAAGGTGTCAGATGATGGTCAGAGGATTTTGCAAAATAAAAGGACCGGTATGTGCGTGGCCCCAGCAGTGGCCGTCATAGTGTTCGGATGACACACTACTGGGTTCACCTAGGGTAAAAAGGTCTATGAAACCTCTGGAGGCACCACTGAGTTTTCAGAGTGCAGTTATTTGGCAGAAATAAAAACCATCCCAAGAAATAGAAAGCGTGGGCCAGGCTCGGTGGGTCAGCCTGTCATCCCAGCGCTTTGGGAGGCTGAGGCGAGTGGATGATGTGATCCCATGGGTTTGAAACGAGCCCAGGCAGCTTGACGAGACCTCCTGTCTTCAATAAATCAAAAAAATTAGCCAGCCGTGGTGGCATGTGCCTGTAGTTCTGACTACTTGAAAGACTGAGGTGAAAGGATCGCCAAAGCACAGCAGGTCGATGCTGGGGTGGCCATGAGTGTGCCACTGCACTCCGACCTGGGCAAGGGAGTGAGACTCCAACTCAAAAAAAAAAAAGAAAAAGAAATAGAAAGTGTGAATGTTACCACTTGTCCACTTGCACAGCTGAGAGGTCCCTGCTTTGCTGAGAATCAACATGGCCACCCCCATTCTCTTCCGGTACAGAGCTCTATCCTGTGCACGTAGGCATTGGCTTCCATCGACCACAGATCACAACTTGAATATGCAAACCTGTGTTTTCTTTGTTCGAGGATAGCTGCTTTGCTTCCTTTTCTCCCAGACTCGAAGAACTGGGTGTTTCCTAGAATGATTCCCTCGTCTGCCACTTAGCAGAGGCATCTATCTGCTCAGCAAGCTAAAAGTTCTGAGGCTGGGGAGTTGCAGACTCCAATAACATTCAAGCACTGGGTGTGATGGATGCTTCCCTTCAAAAGTGGCTTCCTCAGGCCGGGTGTGGTGGCCTGCAACCCCAGCCCTTTGGGAGGCCGAGGCAGGAGGATCGCTTGAGCCCAGGAGTTCGAGACCAACCTGGGCAACATGGCAAAACCTAGTCTCTACAAAATAAATCTAAAAGGTAGCAGAATGGTGGCATGCTTGTAGTCCCAGTTATTCGGGAGGCTGAGGTGGGAGGATCGCCAGAGCCCAGGCGGTCAAGGCTGCAGAGAGCCGTGATCGTGCCTCTGTACTCCAACCTGGGTGACGGAGTGAAACCCTGACTTTAAAAAATACAAATAAATAATTTTTAAAAAGGTGGCTTCCTCAGGGTGCCTTTGCAGCCCGAGTCCTCAGAGGCAAACTCTCCATGTCACCTCCCTCACGGGTGACCACGGCCAAACACAGGAGGCATTTGCGGTGCTGGGTTGAGCCTCTGTACAGCAAGAACTGTGCTGAGCTCTTGGATAGAGCGGGGAGGGGGTGGACAAGGCTGACCTGACGCCGGCCTGCTCTCCTGAGCTGACATGGCGGTTATCGGAAAAGTGGTTCTTGCTGGGTCTCAGCGGCCTCCCCTGCAAAATAGAGGGGCTGGGGCCATAAGAATGAAGCTCTTTTCCGATTCCAAGGTAGCACTTCTCTCTTCTGCTTTCCCACTCCCATTTTTGGAAACTGATTAAGACAAAATTCTTTTTTTTCAAATTTTGAATTAATTTTTTTAAATTTTAAAGATGTGGGGTACAATCCAGAGTTAGGTATACAAACGTTGATTTATGAAGGTACCCTTGTGGATAAGGTGTGCCCCTCCCTCCCCTGGCAGTTTCCCTCAGCTGCCAATCCCACCCCCCCAACAGTTTCCCACCACGGCCAATCCCTTTCTTATAATGTTATAATAATTGTTCAAGGTCTGCTGATGAGGGAGAACATATGGAGCTCTGTTCTTTGTTTCTGGGATAGATCACTGAGTAGGATCGACTCCAAATCCACCAAGTTGCTGCAAAGTCCACGTGTCCTTCTTTATGGCTGCGTAATATTCCATTGTGTATATGTATCACATTTTTTTAATCCAGTCCCGCTTCGATGGGCAGCATGGCTGGTTCCATGTTTTTCAAACAAAATTCTTTAAGTAAAAGTGGCAATTTAACTAGAACCAGAACCTCCTTTAATTTACATTGGTGGAATTAATTAAATGTAAGTTAACTAATTGCATTAGTTTACATATGGAACATGGAACAAAATTTGTGCAAAGTCATGCTACGTACCCAGCTGCCACATTAAATGCTTGCTGGCGGATTAGACATGATGAATACCGTTTCATCCTTCTATTGGTCTGAAGTTGCTTATTTTGATGGCATCTCTTTAAACATTTCTGTAAAAACAGCACGAGTCAGGCCACACGTCTCCACTTGTCAGTCCGTTCTGGAAAATGGGGCAGCAGCGGCCCCTGGCCCCCTTCCCATAGCTGACGAGAAACGTCATGCTCATCTTTGGGCTGGCCAGATCCCACTTTAAATCCTCGTGCCGCTTTTAACCAGCTTTGGGAACACCGCCACATATTTAATTTAACTTTTCTGAACTTCGGTGTCCTTATCTCTGAAATGGAGGTAATCTCCCCCTCAAAAACTGTGGGGAGGAGTAAACACTTCTGTAAAGCGCCTACTGCATGCCTGGCCCGTAGGAGGTGCTCAGTGACTGACAGCTCCTTCTTCCCCTGTTATCTCATCCCAAATCTCCCGTCTGTGGGTCACGCAGTGGATTCAGCCCCACCCGTGCAGTAGCCAGTTGCTGCGCAGCAGACGCGCCAGTTGAACCTACCGCTACTCAGGTGTGAAAATACGATCCAGGTTCCGTATTTTCCATGACGAACTGGATCTTTCCCGTGATCCTCTGTCCCTGGAAAGCCAGGAAGAGGCATTTCTGCCCTGGGACCCGTCCCAAGCTGGTCCGGCCCAAGAGAGCGTCTGCCCCCACGTCCTTCGCAGTCTTGCCCTCCGGCCCCTCCCAGCCCTCCGTCCTCTCGAGGAGGACTTCTGCGTCCTCCCCTGCAGGGGGGACAGGCGCGCCATCCACTCCCAGGGCAGATGACGTGTGGGGAGGATGAGTGGCTTATGGATCAGAGACCGTGAATCAGAAGGCATTTCAACCGCACCACACGTGCTGCCACCGCTTAGTGCGGCTGGTAACGCACCCGGTAGCAGGTCCACGGCAGACATAACTGATCAGTTGTGCACTCCAGTTGCAAGTCCACGGCAGGCATAGCTAATCAGTTGTGTACTCCAATTGTGTGTTCACTGCATACATAACTCATCATGCTCTCCAGTTGCATGTTCACTGCAAACATAACTAATTGATTACGCACTCCAGTCGTGTGTTCACTGAAGACATAGCTAATCAATCACGCACTCAGTTGCATGACCACGGCAGACGTAGCTAATCAATCGTGCACTCCAATTGCATGTCCTCGGCAGATACAGCTAATCAATCATGCACTCCAGTTGCAAGTCCACAGCAGACATAACTGATCAATCTTGCACTCCAGTTATCTGTTCCCCATAGACATAGCTAATCAATCATGCACTCCAGTTATCTGTTCCCCGTAGACATAGCTAATCAATCATGCACTCCAGTTCTATGTCCACAGCAGATGTAGCTAATCAGTGGTGCACTCCAGTTGTATGTCATTGCAGACATAACTAATTGATCATGCACTCCAGTTGCATGTCCACGGCAGACATAACTAATTGATTGTGCACCCCTTCTCCCTCATCATGGGGAACATCTCAAGGCTGTAGGAAGTCACCCCCATTGACTGGCAGTGGTGCACTAACACCTGTTCGTTCTCCTGGAGCATACTATGATGCCTGGAAAAATATGCATTTTAATGTGAAAATACACATTTCTGGACTCCTAAAACCTCAATCTGTGGAATGAGTCTGTGGAAGAACTTCAAGCCCAGCAGCAGACGGTGAAAGAGAGGCTCCTGGGCACAGGGCACCCCCTAGGAAGCGTAGTTGTTTGGTGTTCATATAGACACTGCATGATGAGAAAGCACATTTTCCCGGTGCGCGTTCTACCCCCAGGGCAGTGAAAATCATTCCTAAGGATGGGGCACCCGAGTCACTTCCCCTGTCCCCTCCTGGCCTCCACTGTGCAGCTCTGGGGTGTTTCCTACGTGACGCGGCTTCAGGGTGCCTGGCTTCCCCCCTTCTCTGCGCTCCCCACCACCCAAGGCAGCTACAAGCCGCTGGTGCCTGGTGCTCCGTTATGGCTCCTCTCGGTAGCGGTCAGTTCGACTGCATGTGACATTCTTGATGCCAACAAGAGCGTTACCTCTGTGCTGGCTTCTCAGACATGCTGGCCCAGAAAGGGCAGGTGAGAGAGAGTCGATGGACTTCCCCAGAGGCAGTGTCCTAAAACCATTCTACCGATAGACGGGTTTTTTTTCACAATTTTTTGCTCATAAGCATGGCCTCAGAATTCTGGTGGGACTAGAACCTAGTGCCTGTAAATAGAGAGGCTCACCCTGCTGTGATCCAGGCAGAACCGGGTCCTCTCTTCTCTGTGTTCCTTCGTGCCAGCACTACAGGTCCTGGCCCGGTTTCCACAAACAATGGCTGCGCTGACCTTGAAATGGATTCCCTGCTTTTCTGATCTGTGACCCACAGAAGTTGGGACCATTTTGTAACAGGAGAAGTACTTGAGACAACGTCTGAACTCGAAGAGCTGAGTCTGTCCTGGAACTGCGGTGTGGGAGGCAACGTGCCTCTGCTTCTCGGGAAGTCGCCCAAAGGCAGCAAGGTCTGGCATTGTACACTCTGCCCTCACCACGTGTGGGTGAGTGGCGTCGAGAGTTGGTCCAGCAGAAAGCCAAGGTGCTGTGGTCGACGGCTTGGGAGCTAAACTTGCTGTGTCTGTCCTTATCTGGTTTAGAGGGAGGCTCACGACGGGCCCAGGTCACATGGGCTGTGCCCCCTCCTTATGCCTGACCTTGACATCCTGTGTCGTGTTGTTGCCATTAGTGCTTTTTGTTTGAACTTCTTTCCTTCCAGGCCCGCCACAACCTTGACTGACGAGTCTTGAAGTTCCCTTGACCCTTCCATGAACAGAGACCTCGGAGGCCATCTAAACAGCGTTGCTCAAGGATTAATAAAGCACCTCCTAGCTGGGCTTGGTGGCTCAGCCTGTAATCCCGCGCCTTGGGAGGCTGAGGTGAGTGGATTGCCTGAGCCGCGGGTTCGAGACCCGCCTGGGCAGCGAGACCTCATCTCTACAGTAAATCAAAAAATCAGCCGGCCGTGGTAGCGCGCGCCTGTAATTCCGGCCACTCGGAAGGCTGAGGTGGAAGGATCGCCGGAGCCCAGCTGGTCGAGGCTGCAGTGGCCGGAAGCGGCCACTACACTCCAGCCTGGGCGACAGAGTGAGACTCCAACTCAAAAAAATAAATCAATAAATAAAAATAAATAAAAAATAAATAAAATAAAGCACCTCCTGTCTGAAGGTACTGAAGTTACATTCATGGGGGTTATTATCAAAGGGTGTCAAAATATTGGGTGAGTTGACAGTGGCTGAATTTAAGATGAGATATAGAAATATACATGTATACAAAAATATATATATTTTAAAGCTATTAGGAAATATAACCAAATATAACAGGGGCTATGCTGGGAATAGGATAATGGGCAATTTAAATATTTTTTATTTATTAAAAAAAAATGAAAAAAAAAATCAGGTCTCACTCTGTCACCCAGGCTGGAGGGCAGTGGCACCATCATAGCTCACCGCAGCCTTGACCTCATGGGCTCAGGCAATCCTCCCATCTCAGCCTCCCGGTAGCTGGGACTACAGGTGCGTGCCACCATGTCAGGCCAATTTTTTGTATTTTGTAGAGATGGGGTCTGGCTATTTTGAGCAGGCTGGTCTTGAACTCCTTGGCTCAAGTGATCCTCCCACCTGGGCCTCTCAGAGTGCTGGGATGACAGGTGTGAGCCACCATGCCCGGTCGGTTTTCTGTCCTTATAGTGAACACACACCTCCATGATGACTACAAAAAGCTTTAAACATGGCTGACTGAAAAGGCCAGTGTTTTTTTGGATTGAAACAGACACCGGGCACAGTAAAAGTTTATTTGCTGTGGAAGAAATTGGCACTGGTGAAAAGCATGGCTTCAGTGGTGCCTTGAGCTAAAACGGACCCTCGGTTCAGAGACTCCTCCATTGATGGGATGGATTGTGTCGACCCTGGCAACCTATGAGCCCGCGGCATGCCCCTCACTGGCAGCCTGAGGAGGTCCACCAGTCCGTGTAAACCCCGGTGCTCAAGTGTAGCAGAGGGACGCGCGCGTGTCATTGAGGTCTGGGGTTGAAGCCATGGGCGGTCCCGGCAGATCCCTGGGTCAGCGTGTTGAAGGTCGTTGTCAGGGCCACGGGGTGGGGGGTGTCTGTTGTTACTGCCCCTCCTGGCTTTCATCATGCAGCGCCCCGTCTCTCTTTCCACACCTCCCCTGCCCTGTCCCAAGCCTTCCTATGCCTTCTGTAGGTCAGAACGGGATTTTGAGTTTCTTTGTAGATGCTGCTTTTAGAGACTTGATGAGCTGAGGAGACTAGATCTTTCCTGTAACAAGGGTTGGGTGGAGGCTTTGAAGGCACACCAGTGCAGCCAACCATCCACCAGCATCTGGACGTCCTTGATCTCAACCAGTGCTCACTGACAGCAGACGACGTGGTGTTGCAGAGTGAGTATACGGTACAGGGCGAAGGAAAGCCTTTGGAACCTTGGCTTCTGTTTGAAAGCTTGGATGTACACTTGATATATACACTTAAATGTAATTTTTGGCCAGGCATGGTGACTCACACCTGTAATCACAGCACTTTGGGAGGCTGAATCAGGAGACTCGCTTGAGCCCAGAGTTCAAAACCAGCCTGGGCAACATAGCAAGACCTTGTCTCTATTAAAAAAAAAAAATTAGCCAGGTGTGGTGGTGCACACCTATAGTCCCAGCTACTTGGGAGACTGAGGCAGGAGAATCGATTGAGCCCAGGAGTTCAAAACCAGCTTGGGCAACATAGCAAGATATTGTCTCTATTTTTTAAAAAATTAGCCAGGTGTGGTAATGCACGCCTGTAGTCCCAGCTACTTGGGAGGCTAAGGCAGAAGGATCACTTTAGCTCAGGAATTGGAGGCTGTAGAGTAAGACATGATTGTGCCACTACACTCCAGCCTGGACGACAGAGTGAGACGCCAACTCAAAAAAAAAAAAAAAAGGCCAGGCTTGTTTGCTCAGCCTGTAATCCCAGCACTTTGTGAGGCCGAGGCAAGTGGATTGCCTGAGCCTGTGGGTTCGAGACCAGCCTGGGCAACTTGGCGAGATCTCGTCTCTACAATAAAATAAAAAATAGCCAGGCATGGTAGCGTGTGCCTGTAGTTCCGGCTACTTGGAAGGCTGAGACAGAAGGATCACTTTAGCCAGGAATTGGAGGCTGTAGTGAGATGTGATTGTGACTACACTCCAGCCTGGGTGACAGAGTGAGACTCCAACTCAAAATTTAAAAAAAGGCTGGGCTTGGTGGCTCAGCCTGTAATCTCAGCACTTTGGAAGGCCGAGGCAAGTGGATTGCCTGAGCCTGCGGGTTTGAGACCCACCCAGGCAACTTGGTGAGACCTCGTCTCTACAACAAATCAAAAAAATTAGCCAGATGTGGTAGCGCGCACCTGTAGTTCTGGCTACCTGGAAGGCGGAAGCGGAAGGATCGCCGGAACCCAGCAGGTCGAGGCTGCGGTGACCAGGAGCGTGTGTGCCCCTGCCCTCCAGTCTGGGCGACAGAGTGAGACTCCAATTTTAAAAAATGTACTTTTTATGAAGCTGTCAAAAAGATCAAATCATAAGCATTCTTTGAATGCTCCAACATAGTATTTGGCACGTGTTAAATGTCCAGTAAGTGTTTGTGGAGCAAAGTTCTTTGCACGGGTGTAAGTGGCAGATTCAACAAGGAGAAAATTGGAGTTTATACTGCCATTGGGAAATGAATCTCTTAGTGTCACAAAGTTGAGGACAAACGGGCATGTAGAGAGAAACAAAGCCAAGGCTATCGAGGCTTTCTGGCCATCGTGTGAGGCCTCTCAGATGCCAATGCAGGCTCAGACGCAGAGTCAGCTGGTGGCGTGTGGCGCTGTGCCTTCCAGCTTCAGGTGGCTGTGCTTACCTTCCTACCACAAGCGCAGTTATTAGGTTACTGCATATGACACACGAATGCAGCATCCCGTGGCAAACACAGCACGCGTGGCCGAGAGACGAGGGGTGTCATTCCATCCGTGGCCCCAATAAACCTTCAGTACATGTCTAGAATCCATCCACAGCTCACCACCTGGCCTCGACCACCAGGTGCAGGCCACGCCGCCTCCTGCCTGGGTTCCTGCAAGAGCCCAGGGATCTCCCTGCCCCTCTGCCGTCTGACTTCCTCCTTCCCCTCCCCTCACTGACCGCACTCTGGCCACACGTCCTTGCTGCCCTCAAGTCCACTGATGTGAAATGGCCGTGTGGCCCCAGCCCTGCCCTCCCTGGACCGTGACAGCTCCAGGCCGGTGAGGGAGGCGGGGCTGGAATCTCATTCAGAGTCTCCTGACGGCTCAAGCTCAGATACCTGCACGGAGCTGGCACCCAGGAAGTGCGTGTGAACAAATGAATGAACGAATGAGCTAGATTAAGGGCAATTTTATGGTTTTTTTAAGTATCCTTTGGCAAGGAAGACAGTAAAATAGGGTTTTCAGGTCTAACAGCTAAATTGTTTCTCAGACTCTTAATTTGGGAAAATGAGAATGAGTTAAAGCCTTTCACAATGACTTTATTATTTATCTATTGTTTATCTGACATTCAAATTCAACTGGGCAGTCCTGTGTTTTATCCCGTGACCCTACTTTTCTAAGTTTAATTTTTATTATTGCTTTTTAAAAATTATGGAGAGGAGGGTTCACTCTCGTTAAGATTTCAAAGGACCAAAATAACCCCTGCTGACCTCTGCGTGGGGCACCGTGGGATATCCCTATCCTCCACTCGCCCTGGCCGCATCATGCCTTGGGGACACTCACGAGTGCCTGTCCATCAGACTCCCTCGGCGTGACGGAATCAGGCGGCTCCCACATCCCAGCTTGTCAGGAAGGCCAGCCTGGGCTCGCCTGCGGCCACTAGTGTGAAAGGAACTGAGTCTCCTCATCTGGGAGTCACAACCCGACATCGGTGAACAGCCCTGGGAAGCCAGTAGTTATTTAACAACTGCAGTCCGTGGCGTTACTCTCCTGCTTAATGCTGAAAAGATGGACACGAAAATATATCCTGCTTCATATGTAAGTACTCGGACATTCCTTTATCTGATCATTCTTCTTTGTGCCAGAGAAAGGGAACTGTAGACTGCCTGGCCAAGAACTACGGATTCGCCCTGGAAGTGGGTGTGGCACCGTGCTGTGGGCCCCAGAAAATCCAGGCCAGCAAGGGCTTCTGGTGGGGAGTTTTGCTGTCAGGCGGGACACTCCTGAGTTCCGAGTCCCAGGCAGCAGCCTGGGCAGACTTTCTGGGAGCCAGCAGGCCTTTTGGGGGCTGAGGTCCAGGCCCACCAGGTAGCTCCTACATGCACACATGCAGATGGCTAGAGGTGTTGGATCCGGGACTGCTGGCCAATGCAGAAGACAGCCTTTCCGCTGACCCTCCCCCGAGGTCTCATCAGTGGACGCTTCCTCCAAAGCGAATTGTTAATGACACACAGTTCTGCTCATAACAAGCGACTCTTTGTTATCCATCACAGAAGTAAAAGCACACCCCTGATCCCACGTTCAGAAGACCCCATTTTGGTGTCCCTGCCGCCTCTTCTTGGCCCACCCAGGCCTGCGTGGGTAGGGAAACCCTGGGACCTGTGGCTTCAGACCTGGCGTTCTGGGGTCTGTGGACCCCCGGGGAGTCTGTAGCTCTGCTCGAAGCAAGGGAGCCCGCGAACTCCCTGAAAGTGATGACTATTATTCTGGGGGAGTGTGTGGTACCTTTTCTGGTTCCAAAACACCTGAGTTAGATGGCCTGAAACCAAATCCTGGCCTGGGCTCTTGTGACCTGTGTGATCCCAGGCGCTGAACGGCTCTGTGCTCCAGTCTCCTGGTGTAGGGCACAAAAGGGAATAAGGTGCATGCCTCTTGGAGTGGGAAGAACTGATCAGTGAGTGAGTGTAAGTTCCTGGGAAGGTGGTTGGCATCCAGGAAGCGCTCGATGAATGTCGTGAATATTATTTTGAAAGAAAGTCTGTAACGCCATCATTTTCCAAACAGTCCATGGCTTCCCTGTGGCCCCTCGGGTGAAATCAAGATTCCTTCCTGTGGTCGCACAGACCAGGAGGGTCTGCCCGGTGTCTCAGTGGCCACCGTGCTCCCTGAGCCCAGCCTCGGCTGGCCCCTTTCTGTTCTTTCACGTCCCGAGTCCTCTCCTGTCTTGAGGCCGCCCTGTTCTCTGGGACGCCCGCTTCCTGTTCCTTCCCGGAATAACACTTCGGGTCTCAGTATCGACATTCCTTTTCAGACAGACCCTCCCCATCTAAACGAGGAGACCCCGTACTTCGACTCCATAGCCTTTATCAGAAGCTATCATCATGGACCAGGTGGGGTGGCTCATGCCTGTAATCCCAGCACTTTGGGAGGTCAAGGCAGGAGGATTGCTTGAGGCTGTGGGTTCGAGACCAGCCTGGGCAACACAAGCAAGACCCTGTCTCTACACAAAATTAAATGAATAAATAAATGTTGTCACTATCTATTTATTTGTGTGGTTGTGGGCAGGAATTGTGTTCATTCTTTATTGCATGCCCAAAGCATATTTAGGGGTTATCTGCAAGTTAGTTAAGTAGATAAACAAACTTCTCAAAGTTCACCTTCTCAAAACAGGTGAACACACATGAGACACAGTCCACTGCCCAGACCAATGTTCACTCAGGAACGTTCCATGAAAAATGCATTTGGGGATAGCGTGATGTTTCATAAACATACTTCCATGCTGGGAAAAGCTGAATTTTGTTTAGAAAAGAAAATGTGAAGGAATCACAGTTGTTAGAAGACAGAGCTCTTTCCAATTGTACCTGCACAATCAATGACTCATGATCAGGTAGATATGACACTGAATTACATCATCTGATATAAATCTACTGTTCAATTTGAATTAAGTAAATCAAGTAAATATGCATTTCTCTACATTAATTTTAGAAGAAAAAGTTTCATTTCTCCTAATTGTCGTTCTCTGTACCATGAGTGGGAGGGATTTTCTCATGAGATATTAAAAAAAATTTTCTATGTTCCTCTTGCACACCTATTATTCTTTAGAAAGGCGGCAGCATAGTTTAAAGTGTCATTAACTGCTGTGCTTGGGAATGACGTATTCTGGTTACTTTGAACTTTGGGGGCGACTGAGAATTAAGCAGAACATCTTTTTTTTGCTTGTTTCTTTCAAACCTTTCCAGCATATGTGAGTTCCCTTCCTTGTCTCAGCCACTGCAGTGAAGCAAACACAAGTGCGGGCTGGTGTTTTGAAGTCTCAGGGAGGACCAGCCCCATCTGAATTTCGGTGGAGACTGCAGTGGGAGACAGACTGCCCAGGATGCTCTGGGGTCTTGACGAGCAGTTCAGACACTTGGCCTCTCTCTCCATCCTGTGTAAAGTGAAGGAAGGAAACCCATGCCAAGAGTGTCTTCTATGTAATCAAGTTTCTTTTTTTTTTAGATTAGAAAATATAGTTTATTTAGAAGTAAATTAGAGAGAGAGAGAGAAGATTCATCTCCCCAAGGTAGCGAAGGGGGCCAAAGCCAGGAAACATGGCCTGGCCGTAGCTCAAAACACATAACCATACCATAGCTTAGCAAGGTAACAGCCTCACATTTGCTTTCCTAAAATTCACAATATTTCCCCAAATAAAAACAGACAATGTAAACTGAGGCCACGAATGTCAGGAAAACAGTCTCTGCCACTGTCTTGACCCCAGTTACATTCAATGCTGTCCTCGCCAAAATTATTGCTGTTCTTGTCCTCATGGTCAGCTGATGCGTCCGTTCGTCTCTCTGCTCTGGAAGTAAGCAGTCTCTCTTGGGATAAATGTGGCAACCTGACGCTGCTTCTCGAGACCCTGAAGCTTTCCACGTTGTTCAGAGTGTGGAGTCTGAGCAGCTGCTCCCTGACCACAGAGAACCTGGCTTTGCTGAGTGTATATCTGCTGGGTCTGTGCAGTCCCAGTAGGCAGGGCCCGGTGTGCCTGCCCCGCAGAGCCCAGCAGAGAGGGGTGCATTATGCAAAAACCACAGTGCTTGTGGTTGGGAGCACAGCACTCAAAAACGTCATCGGAGGCACGTTTTAAAAAATAGAACCTAGGAAAAATGGCAGTGCAGCTTTCCCCATGATAATAGTCAAGAAGTGCATAAGTCTACGCTCTTCCTCGAGAGAGACCCAGGGTGTCCGCAGGAGCAGGCTGTCCTCAGTCCTCTGGTGGAAATGTGAAGTGTGTATGTGTGTGCATTTCCTTTATTCCCACAGAACCTCGGATCAGGTGGGGGCGGCTGTGTGTGTTCCCCTAGGATTTCCTATGGACAAACTGTGTAGAAGCAAAAGGGAAATTTGCATCATGCTCAGATTGTTCCCCGTCATTTCAACCTCATTGGAATAAACTTGCATTTTCAAAACAGGTGTTGTAGCAAATATCATTGAAATTAGACGATGGAGGCAAACATTGTGACTTAAATTTGCACTCCCCCAGGGACTAGTGGTGTCCAACATCTTTTTGTGTACTTGTCAACTGTATATTTTCTTTGGTGAGGTGTCCAGGCTAAATCTTTTGACTGATTTTAAAAAATGAGCTGCTTGTTTTCTTATTTATGAGTTTTGAGAGTTCTTTAAATTTTCTGAATATAAGTCCTTTATCATAAATGTAATTTGCCCATATTTTCTGAGTCTGTCCCACTGGCCTTTCCAATCTCTTAATAGTGTTTTTTGCGCAACTCTCAGTTTTGATGAAGATCTGTTTATCACTTTGTTAATCTGATAGATAGAGCTTTTCTGTGTTGTAGCTTAGAACTTTTTGCAAAACCTCAGTTCTCAATTTTTAAAATATTTTCTTTTCTTTTTTTTTTTTTTTTTTATTTGGAGTCTCACTCTGTCGCCCAGACTGGAGTGTAGTGGCCACTCCTGGCCACCGCAGCCTCGACCTGCTGGGCTCCGGCGATCCTTCCGCCTCAGCCTTCCAAGTAGCTGGAACTACAGGCATGCACTACCACGCTCGGCTGATTTTTTGATTTATTGTAGAGATGAGGTCTCGCTGCCCAGGCGGGTCTCGAACCCGCGGGCTCAGGCAATCCACTCACCTCAGCCTCCCAAAGGCGCGGGATTGCAGGCTGAGCCACCGAGCCCGGCTTAAAATATTTTCTTATAAAAGTTTTGTATTTACATTTTACATTTTGAACCATTATCCTTTTTCTTTCTTTTTTTTTTTTGAGTTGTAGTCTCCCTCTGTCGCCCAGATTGGAGTGCAGTGGCCACTCCTGGCCACCGCAGCCTCGACCTGCTAGGCTCCGGCGATCCTTCCACCTCAGCCTTCCACGTAGCTGGAACTACAGGCGTACACTACCACACCCGGCTAATTTTTTGATTTATTGTAGAGATGAGGGCTCACCAAGTTGCCCAGGTGGGTCTCGAACCCTCGGGCTCAGGCAATTCATTCACCTCGACCTCCCAAAGCGCCGGATTACAGGCTGAGCCACTGAGCCTGGCTCATTATCCATTTTGAGTTTATTTTTGTACATGGTATGTGGAATGGGTATAGTTATTGTTTTTGCATATGACTGTCCAATTATTTGAGCATTGTTAGTTGAAAAGTTTATCCTTTCTCTACTGATTTACCTCACCTGATTGTCAAAAGTCAACTGGCCATATCTGTGATGGCTCATTTCTAGTCTCTGTTCCACTGATCTGTGTGTCTATTATTTTACCAGTGGCACAGTGTCTTAATTATTGGAGTTTTATTGTAAGTCTTGAAATCAGGTTGTATGAATATTCATTGTTCTTTCTCAAAATTGTTTTAATTATTATAGTTACTTGGCATTTCCCTATAAATTTAGCATCAAGTTGTCAATATCTATTTAAAAAATCCATCTGGAAATTTGAGTAGGACTGCACTGAATTTACAGATCAACTCAGGGAGAAATGACAGCTGAACAATACTGAATATTCCATGAGCACAGCTCCGTCTATTTAGGTCTTCTTTGATTTCTTTCACTGGGGTTTTGTAGTTTTTACCACACCGATCGTGCACATATTTTCTTAAATTTATATCTGAGTATTTTGTTTTTTTGGTACTATTATACAAGGCATTGTTTAATGTTAGATTTCATTAGTTACTGATAGTATGCAAAAATATAATTAATTTTGAGATATTGATGTTTTATACTGCACCTTGCTCAACTCATCTATGTTCTGTGTTCTAGGACATTGGTAGTAGAGTCTGTAGGATTTCCTACAGAGACATTCATGGCATCTATGATCAGAGGCCATTTTATTTCTTTCCCCGCCCTCGTACGTCTTGCATTTCTTTGTCTTGGTTATTTGACTGGCTAGGATTTCCAGGAGATGTTGAATGTAGTGAGAGCAGTCTTTCCTACCTTGCTCCCAATCTTAGGGGAAAAGTATTCCGTTTTCCACCATTAAGTATGATGCTAGCCATGTGTTTTTTTAGCTACCCTTTATCGGGTTAAGGAACCCTAAATTGCTAAGCATTCTCATAATGAATTAGAGATGAATTTTGTCAAATGCTTTTTTCTGCATCTGTTGAGATGAATACTTTTAATCTCTTGTTTGGTAGTACAGTTATTAATATTAACAGATTTTCAAATGTGAGATCAGCCTTACAGGCCCAAGATAAACACCCTTGGCTGTGATGTATTATGTTTTGTATACACTGTTGGAGCTTATTTATTAATTTTCTGTTGAGGATGCATATACTCACCAGGAACAATAATCTGATCGTTTTTAGTAATGTCTTTGCCTGGCTTTGGTATCAGGATACTGGTGGCCTCACACAATGGGTTGGGAAGTGTTCCTTCCTCTTTTACTTTCTGGAAAGAGTGTGTAGAATTGGTATTATTTCCTCCTTAAATATTTCACAGCATACACCATTGATGCCATCTAAACTTGGAGTTTTCTTTGTGGGACACTTAAAATTACAAATTCAATTTTTAAAATAGAGATAGGACTACTCAGGCTATCTATTTCTCCTTAAGCAAGTTTTGATAGTTTGGGTCTTTCATGGAATAGGCCCATTTCACCTAGGTTGTTGAATTTGGGGAAATAAAGTTACTCCCTTATTATCATTTTAATGTCTTTAGTGATACACCCTCTCTCATTCCTGATATTGATAATTTGTGTTTCTATCTTTTTACTCTTGGCTAGTTGACCAGAGTTTTCCATTGTATGTAGCGAACTAATTGTGGGTTAAAGCAATATCCATGTATGTGCTCCTCGCCCTGTGGGTCAGAAGCCTGGAACAGCACGTCTGGCTTTCTGTTCAGGTATCACAAGGCTAAAATCAAGGTGTCAGCCGGGCTGCATTCTCATCTGAAGGCTCTGGAGATAAATCCACCTACAAGCTCTTTCTTGCTGGCAGAGCCCAGGGCCTTACAGCACTAAGGCTGAGGGTCCCGCTTTCTTTCTAGCTCTCTGCTGGGGCTGCCCACATTCTTTGATACATGACCCCACAGTCTCAAGCCTGCAGTGATGTGCCAGAGTTTCTCACACTTCCAACCTCTCTGACTTCTCCTGTGACCTTTTTCTTCCTCTGTCACCTGCAGGAGGAAACCCTCTGCGTTTTCAGGGCTCGTAATGATTAGGTTAACCCCACATGGATGCGCTCCCTTTCTTCAAGCTAATCATGGGGGTAAAGGCTATTGTCATCAGTTGGGGAACTGGGCAGGAATCTCGAGCCATTTAGAATTCTGACTATGAAAACAGGCTGCTCTCAGTCTTCTCAAAAATCAGTTTTTGGTTCTATTTACTTATTTTTCACTTATTAGTTAACTTATGTTTCTGAACTGGACACCATTAAATAAAGTTATTTTATTTAATGTTTATAATTAATCTGCTTCTTCAATTAGTGTGTGTGTGTGTGTGGTTTTTTTTTTTTTTTTTTTTTTTTGGTCTTCATCAAGTTTTATTAGCCAGAACTTTAGTCATTACACATTTTTTTCTTAATTTTTCCTGCCAGTTTTTTCCTCAGGTCAAATTTATACATTTGTATTTTTCGAGGGATATGTTTTCCTTCTTTCAATTTTAGATCCATAACAAGTATTACAATAGGTGGTATCAGCCACTGCCACTTTTATATTGCTGTATTATTAACAGAAACGTTCTTTAAGAATTTGTTAATCACTAACTTATATTCATTTATTTTATAAATAGTGGTATTTATTTTTTCACATAGTAAACTACAAAAGGAGTATTTCCATGGCCCACGGTTTCCACTTGCGAGATTTTTAAAAATATAATGAGTCGGGCTCGATGACTCAGCCTGTCAGCCCGCGCCTTTGGGAGGCTGAGGTGAGTGGATTGCCTGAGCCCGCAGGTTCGAGACCCGCCTGGGCAGTGAGACCTCATCTCTACAATAAATCAAAAAATCAGCCAGGCATGGTAGTGCATGCCTGTAATTCCGGCTACTGGGAAGGCTGAGGCGGAAGGATCGCCGGAGTCCAGCAGGTTGAAGCTGCGGTGGCCGGGAGCGGCCACTGCACTCCAGTCTGGGCGACAGTGAGACTCCAACACAAAAATAAAAATAAAAATATAATGAATCTAAAATTGCAAAATATAATAAAATAGTGTTCTCACATGTTGAAAAATTCAAAAAGCACAGACAGATAAAATGATGTGTGAGATTTGCTTTAAAATACTGAAACAAAACAAAACAAAACAAACAAACAAAAAACTCTCGTTCCTTGTTGATGGCAGGACTAGGGCAATGAAGATAACTGTTGAAGCTGAATGCGGAGTCCCTGGGGTCCACTTTCTCCTATCCACTCTACTTTTTGTGTGTTTGAAAATTTCCGTAATGCAGCATTTTTTTTTAGTTGGGGGTCTCACTCTGTTGCCCAAGGTGGAGTGCAGTGGCATGATCATGGCTCACTGCAGCCTCGACCTCCTGGGCTCAGGCAATCCTCCCGCCTCAGCCTTCCAGGTGAGTAGCTGGCACTACAGGCATACACCACCAGGCCCAGCTAACTTTTTTGTGTAGATGTGATCTAGCTATGTTGCCCAGGCTAAGCTCAAACTCTTGGGCTCAAGCAGTCCTCCTGCCTTGGCCTCTCAAAGTGCTGGGATTACAGGTGTCAGCCACTACACCCAGTCCCTAACAAAACGTTTTTAAAGAGAAAAAAACTTTCGCACCGTCTTTGACACTTAAGTGAGGTCTTGAGAACGTTGTAAGGAAGACAGCAAGAGTGACGCACATTGACGTGGACCCTGGAGACAGAGTGGTGTGCGCCACGTGGTCCAGCTCTTCAATACTGTGGACCCAAACTGCTGGCATGCGGAATGATGAGGGGCAGCGGCTCCCCTTGGTCTGAGAGCCAGGCCCTGTGATGGAAAGATTCGGGCACGTTCAGTCCTAGGGGAAGCTGGAAGGAGACCTGCGATGCTGGACAGCCATGGGAAGAGGGAGCTGGCCTTCAGCTGGTTGCAGGGCCCCGGGAAAGACTTTCGGAGACAGACTGGGCTTCCTCAAGGGACTAACTGAGCTGGACATCAGCCCTGACTCTCCAGCGCTCGGGAGTGTGGACAATGGTTTAGACACTTGGGCATGCCGTGACCAAGCTCCCAGACCTCGCTGAAGTGGGAGGGAAAGACAGGTCCTCCCAGCTCCACAGCATGAAGAACTGGAATGCTTTGCTGCAGCAGTGGTCACGTTGACCATGGCGAGTTCCAGAAAGTTGATTCCCTAAGACCTTCTGGGCTAAGGAAGAGAACATGGACAAATTCCAGTGTCACCCACCGAGTGCTGACTTCTAGGCCACTGAATGGGACTTACGCTACAAGAGCTTTGTAAAAATATATGTATGTGTTAATTAATATGAGCATGCCATTTCTGTATCTTATGAAACAAAGATGGCATTTCTCAATAATTGACTTGTTTTAGATATATCATGAGTCTGTTTACTGTTAAAAATGTTTAGATTCAGGTAATGTGTCTGCTTTTTCCCTTTCCCTTTCTTTTTTAAATTTTGATTGTTATTTATTTTAAAAGTGTGGGGTGCACTTCAGGGTTAGGTGTACATATGTTCATTATGCAGGTACCCTTGTTGATGAGGTGTGCCCTCCCTCCCCTGGCAGTTTCACGCTACTGCCAATCCCTTATGAGTGAGATTCTTTTTCTTTTTAGAGATAGGGTCTTGATCTGTTGCCCAGGCTGGAGGACAGAGGCATGATCATAGCTCACTGCAGCCCCGACTTCCTGGGTTCAGGTGATCTTCTCACCTCAGCCTCCTGAGTAGCTGGGACTACAGGCATGAACCACCATGCCTGGCTAATTTTTGATTTTTTATTTCTTTTTGAGCTGGAGTCTCGCTCTGTCGCCCAGACTGGAGGGCAGCGGCCGCTCCCGGCCACCGCAGCCTCGACCTGCTGGGCTCCGGCGCTCCTTCCGCCTCAGCCTTCCGAGTAGCCGGAATTACAGGCGCGCGCTACCACGCCCGGCTGATTTTTTGATTGATTGTAGAGATGAGGTCTCGCTGCCCAGGCGGGTCTCGAACCCGCGGGCTCAGGCAATCCACTCACCTCAGCCTCCCAAAGGCGCAGGATGACAGGCTGAGCCACCGAGCCCGGCTGATTTTTTATTGATTGTCAAGACGGGGGTCTGACTATGCTGCTCACACTGGTCTCACCTGGTCTCAGGCAATCCTCCTGCCTGGGCCTCCCAAAGTGCTGGAGTTATAGGTGTGAGTCATTGCACCAGCCTGGCATTTTTCTTGCTGTGAAATTTTCTGCCTCTTCTTTTCCCACATGTTAAATATTCTGAATATGAGGGTGTGTGTGTGTGTGTGTGTGTGTGTGTGTGTGTGTGTAACTCTAACGTGAAAGGCCCTAACTGTCTAGTAGTTTAATGTGTCTTGACCATTACTACATGCATCACAATGTGGTCTATCTCTGTTTTTAACAGAAAGCATACCCCTGTATAGCTTATTATTTTGTGTTCTGGTGCCCTTTTAATCTCGGTTATAAACCATGAACCCTAATAATTGCCACTGGCATATAAATCTTAGTAAAAAGTAGTTTCAAATTAAAAACCCAGTATCAAAACACATCTTGTCAGAATAAATAGACAATTTTTATTGTTTTTAAAAAACAGATTGTTAACATATTACTTCTGGACATTTCTTTGGCATAAAATTTGCTACAAAAAACAGTTTAGTTCATTAATGAAAGTTTTTTATCTTTAAGCAAAGTTTGCTTTTCTTTCAGGAGAGCATGAAAGTCATTGCTCAGCAGAGGTGTCTGCCTGGGCATTGTTATTCTGACACGTTCTGATCACATTCTGTTTTGCTTTCCTTTTACTACACTGGTGATTAGTATTTCAATCACTGCTTGGAAGACTTGGAATTTAACATCAATGCGACTCCAAAAGAAAAAGCTTTCATGTGGAGGCAATTTTTGTTTGTTTTTGAATTGGGGTCTCACTCCCAGGCTGGAGTACAGTGGCAAGCTCACGGGCACCCCAGCCTCGACCCGTGGGGCTCCAGCGATCCTTCCACCTCAGCCTTCCAAGGAACCGGAACTACAGGTGCATGCTACCACGCCCCGCTAATTTTTGATTTATTGTGGAGACGAGGTCTCACCAAGTTGCTCGGGGTGGTCTCGAACCCGCAGGCTCAGGCAATCCACTCTCCTCGGCCTCCCAAAGTGCTGGGATGACGGGCTGAGCCACTGAGCCCATCCTGGAGGTGGTTTTACGTGTTGTAAAAAGGGATGTTTAGGGGTTACAGGGTATCCTTTCTCCTGGGCATTCCCATGACTTCCACAGAAACCTACACGCGATAGATACCCTTGCAGCTTTCTTTGTAAGAGTAAAAAATACCCTTCAATGGGTGAATGGCTCATCAGACTGTGGGACCTGCTTAGCAACCAAAAGGAACAGACTGTTGACAGCACCAGCTTGGATAGACTTTGCGTGAATCGTGCCAAGTGAAAAGCCAACCCCGGCTGCAGACCGTGCGATTCCATTTACGGGACCTTCTTGAAATCACAAAAAAATTATAGAGATGGAGAGCAGGTAGGTGTGGCCACACGGGAGCAGCACACAGAGACTCGCAGTGAGGAAGCACCCTGTATCTGGGTTGCTGTGGCGGTGACCCCAAGCTCTGTGCGATGAAACTGCACGGAGTCACACGCGCCGACGGCCGCGGGCAGTGGATGGAATCTGAATATGCTCTCTTGCTTGTATTGATGTCAGCTTTCTGGCTTGTCATTGTCCTACAGTCATGCGGGACGCCAAGGCTGGGGGCGGGGTGGGGGGGTGTGGCCCTACCTGTCCATTTCTTTGGGACTTCCTGCGAGTCCGCAATTATTCCAACAGACGGGATTTTGGAGGCCAGAGGACAGTGCAGTGAAGCCCCCGCCCACATCGCCTTCTGCAGCGATCACTTCCTGGCCGGTTTCGTCGGCGTTTCTCCTCCCTTCCCGCCCCCTTCCATGTTTTCTTTTTTTCTTTTGAGCTGGAGTCTCACTGTCGCCCAGACTGGAGTGCAGTGGCCGCTCCCGGCCCCCGCAGCCTCGACCTGCCGGGCTCCGGCGATCCTTCCGCCCCAGCCTTCCGAGTAGCTGGAACCACAGGCGCGCGCTACCACACCCGGCTAGTTTTTGGATTTATGGTAGAGATGAGGTCTCACCAAGTTGCCCAGGCGGGTCTCGAACCCGCGGGCTCAGGCAATTCACTCACCTCAGCCTCCCAAGGCGCGGGATTACAGGCTGAGTCACCGAGCCCGGCTCCATGTTTTCTTGAAGCAATTCCTAAGTGTCAGATCACTTATCCATACATATTTCAGTAAAAGAATCTTTGATTTTTACACATGAACATGGTCCCGTGAATACTTTTAATGTAGTAAGCATCGAATTCCGAGCGTGATGCTCTCGTCTCCTTACGGCTCATGGACTCAATTCATCCGTTTATAGAATTACTTCTTATTTCCCTTTCCAGGCTTTGACGACCTTCTCTCCCTTCTTTCTTTTGGGGAGGTCTTCCCTTTCTTTCGTGCTTTGAATACTTCATCAAATCTCCCCAGTCCTTTCCGCACCATCACTCCCCTCCACCACGCCTGAATCTGAAAACAAGACAGACCCAAAGTCAGCATCGGCTGGCATCACGGTGGACTCGAGAGATCCTTCGAGCTCCTTATTCTGACACAGTGGGAATTCTGTGGGCAGTGGGACTTGAGTAGAACGCCAAGCCTTATTTTCTATCTTTCCCAACCGGCCAGCCATTCAGGCAAACTAAACATGAATGCACCTAGTGCTTTTGTGGGCCGGGCCCTGCTCTAGACTGTTGGGCAAGATCAGTGAAACACCAACATCACGACTTTATGGAGCTCACAATTCCGGGGGGAGGAGACAGCAGACGGCTAACACATGCATATGTGACATGACAGAGATGCCGGCTGCTGTGGGGGATGACGTGTATGTCCAACAATTGTCAAAATTTGTAATAAACTTTATGTTGTCTTAGGTGATCTTATACTAAGAGTTTTGGTAATAGAATTATATTATTTTCATACTAGTAATTTTAATGTGATATACAATTTTTTAATTTTAAAATTTAATTTATATAAACTACTTTTATATAAATTCTGTTGCCTGGAATTAAAAAGAGCCATCTATAGAAAACTTAAAATAAAAAATATAAATATGTATGACCATAGGGTCCATCTGAGGGGAAAGTGGGATGGCAAGAAAAGGAAGACACTACAACATTTCTGCTTATAAAATAAGAGCTTGTTCAAGTATATGTAAATCAATGTTGACAAGTCACAATGGTACGTAGATTCCATTGGATACATTTAAAATATCGATCTGCTAGTTCTGTTTTAAAACGTCAACACTTAAAATTCACTGGACATCATGTCTTTTGCAATGATTTAAATGTTGTGGCCAAAAGTGTTAAATATTGATAAAAAGTGTGCAAGAAGCCGGGCTCGGTGGCTCAGCCTGTAATCCCGCGCCTTTGGGAGGCTGAGGTGAGTGGATGGCCTGAGCCCGCGGGTTCGAGACCCGCCTGGGCAGCGAGACCTCATCTCTACAATAAATAAAAAAATCAGCCGGGCGTGGTGGCGCGTGCCTGTAATTCCGGCTACTCGGAGGGCTGAGGCGGAAGGATCGCCGGAGCCCAGCAGGTCGAGGCTGCGGTGGCCGGGAGTGGCCACCACACTCCAGTCTGGGCGACAGAGTGAGACTCCAACTCAAAAAAAAAAAAAAAAAAAGTGTGCAAGATGGCACATGATTTTTCAAAATGCTTTTAGGAAGCATCTGATAAACAAAAATACAGTTTGGGCAGGGCTTGGTAATCCCAGGACTTTGGGAGGCTGAGGTGGGAGGACTCCTTGAGCCAGGCTGGGCAACATAGCAAGACCTGCCTCCACAAAAATGAAAAACTAGCTGGGCATAGTGGCATGCACCTGTAGTCCCAGCTACTCGGGAGGCTGAGGCAGAAGGATCGCCTGAGTCCAGGAGGTCAAAGCTGCAGTGAGCTAGGATTGTGCCACTGCCCTCCAGCCTGGGTGACAGAGTGAGACCCTGACTCAAAAAGAGAAAAATACGGTTTTTATTCTTTCGGTGTAGTCAACCCTGAATATACACACATTGAAATAAACGTTTTAACATAAATTGATCTCCTGTTCTGTCTCCTTTATGCTACAACTCGGACGTTATTTTGATTGGTGAGAACGATGTGTTTGGGTAGGTTTTCGTATTTCTGAATTTGGTTTTGGAATAGCAAAAACTATTTATTATAAAAGAGTGGATGTTAGGTCTGATAGGGTTTTTGAGAGCCACGGATGCGGGACTCCAGAACAAAGACTTTGCCTCTCACTACAGGTGAAATGGAGGATTGTGGGTTTCAGCAGCGTGGCGATCCCGCTCATGTGTATAGCACGGGTGTGACTGCTGAGCGGAAGGCTTGTTGCAGGGACATGGTGTGGGGGCAGGGACGCTAGCTGGGGCTGGCCCAGTTGTCCAGGTGTGAGATGAGGGTCAGGGACGGTGAGTTGGGGCTGACGCGGAGGTCTAGTGAGTGATGAGGGGACAGAGGTGCGAATCGGGGCTGATGTGGTCGTCCAGGTGTGAGGCGAGGGGGCAGGGCTGCCAGAGGGGGCTGGCGCCGCCGTCCGGGTGTGGGATGAAGGGCCTAGACAGCTGGAGAGTGAAGAACACTGGCTGACGTGGGCCGTTCCGTGCTCTCTGGGTGTCCCACCTCCATGCGCTCATGGGCTAGAGCAGAATGGTGCGGGCTTCAGCCCTTGGGCCTCGTTGGTGGCAGAGAGCCCTGGGCACTAGCCTCTCATTCACAGATGCTTTCATTTCCAATTTTTCGACATTATCTTACCGATTTTGCCAGTACACGCTTTTCTCCCCACTCCAGGGAAACAGTCCAAGAATCTTAGATTGTTTTGGAATGTGAGTTTTGGTTTCCTTTGCCTTTTTGTTGGCATCTTCTCCGACTGAGAGATAAGGGACATTAAAGACAAAGCCGCTGGGGCTGACGTTAAAACATTCTCTCACTTAGCCCTGGGGACATACGTGTCAATAAGAGGCTTCTCTCAGGAGGGACAAGGTGCGGGTGTGCTCGGGGCCGCTCCACGGGTAACCTATGACATGGCTTTAACACTAGACCGCCCTGTAAGCAACAGTGGGTGTGCTATGAAGAGTCTTCGCTGGCTTTACCTTTGTCGCCATGATCTTTGCGGCCCTGTTTTTCCGGAGGTACGCCCAGACGGCTTCGTTGCCCCCAGCACACACGTCCTCAGGGGGGTCCTCCATGGGGTTGTCCTTCAGTGTCAGGACCTGGAGGCTCACCAGGGCATCCAAGTTCTCGGGAAGATGGGTGAGCAAGTTGTCTTCCAGCAGTAACTCTCTCAAAGCTGAAAAGATTTTTTTAAATGGTGGCCCCATCTTAGGAGCAAATAGCACTGTCGCCTAGGTCTGCCCCAGTCTGTGAGGGACCCAGCTCTGCCTTTGGAAGAGAGGAGAGGATGAATGTTTGAGACTGACACCTTTCTACACCCTCTCACGGAGGGCCTGTCTCTGTGTGCGTCTTCTTGTTACAAAGAGAAGAGAGGTCCACCTCCAAACAGTCCCGTCCCTCCTAGAGTGGGTGTCTTGAACTGAAACCCATAGCCCCCTGGTAAGAGACACCCTCAGACCTGTTCTTTAGTCAGCAGAGTGCTGGAAACACTGATAGCGCACACCTTTGGCTGGGACACTCGTTCCCCATGGCCTCAACGCCCCCTGGGGTCACACCAAGCGTTGGCATGTGGGTGACACCTGCCCGGTCCCTAGAGACCATGGAATGTCCTGCATTTGGTGGGCTCACAGCCACTTGCTACTTTCAATAAGCAAGTTAATTTTTTGAAAAAAATACTTTCTGGTGGAAAAGTACTATGCATAGCCCGGTGTGAAGAGAAACATATGCATGCAGAAATGCAAAGAAAGCCTAAAAATAATTCTTCCTCTCTTTCCCATCCCACCGACCTCTCACATCCTAACTGTCATGGGGAACCGCCGTTATCAGATTCCTGCGAATCCTTGCAGAAAATATCCAGGTACACAGAGGTCTACAGAGACATGCACATAAAACTATAAATCAAATATTATTGCATCACATAGAATGGTCTGAATCTGTATTTTCTAGCACATGGAACTCTTTTAAATAGTTCACTGAAAGAGAAATAAGAATGGCTGGGAAGCATGGAAAAGAGGCTCAAAGCCACTCAGTGGACGCAATGTCAACTAGACACTAAAATGCGATGCTTTATCAATCAAGTAGGCAGAGATGAAAAGTCTGGTAACACCCAGCATTAAGGAGGGAGAAGAGAAAAATCACATTTAAATCATATTCATTGATAAATGAATCACAAACTCAGTCACTTTTCTCCATGCGGTTCATCAAAGGAGGTAAGTATAGGACACTTTGTCCTGACACTGGATGTTTGAAGAACGCAAACAAATGACGTGTAATAAAAAAGAACAAACAAAACAAAACCAAAGCACGCTCCTTAGTCCAGTTACTGGGACATGTTTGTCTCTTGCTGTGCCATCTAATAAAAGGCACCGACGGAAAGAGGCAAACCCGGTTCTCGTCTTCACAGCTCCGTAACAACTTAAAGTTGTCAGAGCACGGGTAAATGCATACCAGAGACAGGAAAGTCGTAACCACTGAAGGATGTGGAGGCCATTCCAGTTCTCCAGGGACCGAGGGTACATCACGAGGAGTTCTGCAGCCCAGCCTGCCTCTGGCATCCGAACGTCTTGTGGGGAGGCACCCACTTCCACCCCACAATCATGCATCCTCCTTTCATTAAAGAACAGCCGTGGGCCGGGCTCGGTGGCTCAGCCTGTAATCCCGCGCCTTTGGGAGGCTGAGGTGAGTGGATTGCCTGAGCCCGCGGGTTTGAGACCCGCCTGGGCAGCGAGACCTCATCTCTACAAAAAAATCAGCCGGGCGTGGTAGCGCATGCCTGTAATTCTGGCTACTCGCAAGGTTGAGGTGGAAGGATCGCCGGAGCCCAGCAGGTCGAGGCTGCAGTGGCCGGGAGCGGCCACTGCACTCCTGTCTGGGCGACTGAGTGACACTCCAACTCGGGGGAAAAAAAAAAAAGAACAGCCGTGGTTTAGAAACGTGCCGGCACACTATGGCGGAAAACATCTTAAACTCTGGACCCAGTAGGTGCTCAGCACAAGCATGTTAAGTGGATGGATGGACGGATGGATGGATGGATGGACGGACGGACGGATGGACGGATGGACGGATAGATGAATGGACAGCAGGATGGATGGATGGGTGGGTGGATGGGTGGACGGATGAGTCAGTGGGTGGGCAGGCAGGTGGGCGGGCGGATGGAAGGAAGGATGTGTGGATAGATGGATGGACGGATGGACGGAGAGACGGACGAAAGATGAATGGAAGGAAGGAAAGAAGGAAGGGAGGGAGGAAGAACAATCAGATGGATGAACAGATGGATGGAAGGATGGATGGATGGATGGGTGCACAGATAATGAATGTCTTCATCTAGTGGAAGATGCTTGGGTGTTTACACAGGAATCATATTTGATTTTCCACGACGGCCATGTAGCTCCAAAGGTCCCCTGCTGATCCCACCACTCTGGGTCAGCACTTTATCTCGTATTCTGGTGACTTAGTGACCTAGGCGAAATTTTACTGCAGGACCCCAACTCCAAACTCTGGCATCTATATTTGGCAAATGATTGCTGGTGGTGCAACGAACGTGCGGATGCATGCTGGTTTTCTCAGCAGCTGCTATTAACTTTTCTTTTCAGTTCCCAGCAGGCAACTCAACTGCCTCTGCGATACTCGCCACTGAACTAATCAGGGCCCCAGCCTCCCGTGCCACTAGTGAGCTCTGCGCGGAAGCCAGGGCCAGGGCTCAGCTCTCCAAGCACAGGGATCTGTCCTTAGGAATGACAGAAGCCACCTATCACGGGAAATGCTGCCCCTGGCTCTGCTGGGCCACAGGTCTACCACGCGTCCTCACCTTGTGCTTGGCAAATGGCTTCCGGAAGTTGCTTAAGCAAGTTGTGCCGGCAGTCAAGCACTTCCAGCTTGGGCATGGACCCCAAGGACACGGGCAGGCACTCCAGACAATTGTTCTCTATATACAGCTCCTTAAGGCTCTGGAAAGCATGAGAGCAGGGTACCGTGAACTGCACGGTGACAGGTGAATTAGAACAACTGGGTTACCTGTGGGCGCCTGTGCACTTTCAAGGGGAAATTATGCCCTGGGGCAAACGGAAAAAACATCTAAAGGGGCATCATCAAGAAATAAAATTATCGTTGAAGTAAAGCCACTCTACTTGGTTTCCATTTATGCAGGGAAAAGAGAGCATGAGAATCTAGTGCTTATTTGTTTTGCTAGAACTATATGGAAACATAATTTGGAGCATTAACTACATTTATCAATTGTTCCCTTCCTCTTCTTCCCCCTCTCTACCCGCCCCCCACATCTCCTTCTTCTTTTTTGGGTTAAGGTCACACTCTGTTGCCCAGACTGGAGTACGGTGGCGCAATCGTAGTTCACTGCAGCCTCCAACTCCTGGGCTCAAGCGATCCTCCCACCTCACTCCTGAGTAGCTGGGAATACAGGCGCATGCCACCATGCCCAGCTAATGCTCCCTTTTTTGTTTTGAGTTGGAGCCCTTTTTTTTTTTTTAGTTGGAGTCTCACTCTGTCGCCCAGACTGGAGTGCAGTGGCCACTCCTGGCCTAACAGCTAATTAGCTATGGCCGTTGCTACAGAATTATAATTGCCTCGCCCAAGTGGGAGTAGCCAAATGCACAGAGAATGGGTTGGAGGTATTCAGAGTAACTATTTTCAACTTCACAGATGTTGGGCAAAAATGTAACATTCGCATTGTGGCATGACATGTGCAGAGTGAGAGGATGCTTGGTGTTCTGTGAACACAGACTAAAGGAATGGAGATGGGTGCCCTGAGTCTGGGTGAGTCAGCTGTGTTGCACACACCATTATACAACTGGGGGTGACGGAGTAGCCCACAACTGCTTCCTCCTCATTAAGAATGCAGTAGGCCAGGTGTGGTGGCTCATGCCTGTAATCCCAGCGGGTTGGGAGGCCGAGGTGAGAGAGTTGCCTGAGCCTATGTGTCGAGACTGGCCTGGGCAACTTGGCGAGGTCTCATCTCTAAAAAAAAAAAAAGAAAAAGAAAAAGAAAAGAATGCAGTCATGGGAACATTAAAAAATGACAGCTCTGTACAAGATGCTTATGTGAAGATGTGAGTATGCTGCTTTGAATGAATCTGTACAGGCCATAGGAAGACTGGCAAGTGTGCTCCTCCGAATGAAATTATCCTGTTGCTTTGCTGGGATCCCACCCATTTCTTGCACCCCCTTCAGCACGAAGCCGGTGCAACGCGATTTTCCTTCTCCCAGCAGGGAGGAAGGCTGCTCTGCCCCACGGGGAACCCTGGCACCAAATGCAGGCTGCCAGCCATGTCACCTGCATGCTACTCTCAAAACAGGCCCATTGTCGGAGGGCTGTTTATAAAAAGTGGAGCTTCGATGGAGAGAAGCCTGTAAGTGAAGCATGCCACACCACCCAGTGCCACGTGCAGGTGACATACCCAACGGCTACCACAATAGCGCTGGGGGGTTGTCCAGGGATGGCGCGAGCCCCGGAGTATAGGCCGACTGCTTTTCGGGGCTGGACGCCCGGCACGGCGGGTCGCGCCTCCACTGGTGGGGATGCCCCGTGTCCGCAGCCTCAGCCCTCGGGAAGGTCCCTGCGGGTGCCTCCCGCCTGCTCATCTGGGGGTCTTACCTGCAGCTTCCCGATGTCTTCCGGCACACAGGTGAGCTTGAGCCCCTGGTCTTGGCCAATGTACAGCTTCTCCAGGGACTTTAATGAGAAGACTACCTCCGGGAGGGAAAGGAACTCGTTTCCTGTTAGTCCAAGTATCCTCAGTTTTGAAAGTGAGCCAAACGCCCTAGGTAACTGAGAAGATTCCAGAAAGAAAGTTTCAGGTCAAGATTATCTTTGGCTGTTGGAAGACAGATTGGGCCTTTGGGTTGGAGGCAGATCACTGGCCAAAAAGAGCAGCAACCTAGTGTCTCCTCCTGAGGGAAGTCGGCACATATGTTTGTGTTCTTGGATTTTCACTTGCAGATCTGATGAGTCTGCTGTTAACTTTTACGCACTGCTTTAGAGTGGAGGAATTTTGAAACCACCTTCTTGCAATTTGTGAACTGTAGTGTGGCAGATGTGCGACGCTGTTGAAAGAACTAGTACTAGCCGGGCTCGGTGGCTCAGCCCGTAACCCAGCGCTTTGGGAGGCCGAGGTGAGTGGATTGCTTGAGTCCGCGGGTTCGAGACCCGCCTGGGCAACTTGGCAAGACCTCATCTCTACAGTAAATCAAAAATCAGCCGGGCGTGGTAGCGCGCGCCTGTAGTTCCAGCTACTTGGAAGGCTGAGGCGGAAAGATTGCCAGAGCAGGTGGAGGCTGCGGTGGCCAGGAGCGGCCACTGCACTCCAGCCTGGGTGACAGAGTGAGACTCCGACTCCCCCCCAAAAAAAGAGAAATAGTACTAAAGTTGTGTGTAATGTTGCAGTGATAATATTCATAATAACTCAGTTATTGGAACAGATAAATTTTGTGACATGATCCTTCACTCTAAAAGGCTTTAACAATTTTGAGACTTCAGCTGAAACCTAAGTTGGAAGCAAACATGTATTTACATTTCTAGCCAGAGTGTCTGGGGAACACTGTGAGGATGCTGTTTTGGAAAGTTCTGCTTTCCAGCGAGTACCGAGACTTGCATGCCCACATGGGTCCTGGGCAGGAGCTTCACACATTGCCCGGCTCTCAGGGCTGGAGGCCTTAAGAAGGTCTCTGGGTTGGTCGTGGTCAGCAACCAGCCTTCCAGCCATTAGCTAAACGTCGCATCCTGTGAGGAAACCTCATTACCTTCCACGGACAAACTTCCTTCCTGTCAAGCCAAGTCTGAGTCACTGTTAGGGCCACTTGTTGGTCTTGTTCTGGGCCCCAGTCAGAAAAATATCTCATTCTTAAAATAGGTGACACAATCACCCTACTGACTGCGTTACAGAGATGTCTTACTTTCTTATAGAAAGAAAAGTCCAGTCTTATGTCTCAACTGCTTGTTAACTCTCACATTCCTATATCAGGCTTTATTCCTTCTCAGGAACTCCTTCCTCCAGGGTCCCTGTGGAGCCCTGGGCATTCCTCCTACCTGCCCTGGTCAGCCACCCTACTTTTCATCTTGGTTAGAGCTCAGCTAAGCCATGCCTACACCTCTAGATGGGTGGAATAGATGGATAATTGGTGACGGGGTCACTCACAGCTGGAGAAGAAAAAGAACCCACTCTAGGATAACCTGTCAAAGTTTCACACATCTGGAATTATTCATAGCATATTTTCCTCTTTTTTGTGTAAAGTGAGGGCTCATTTTTCCTAAAAATGCTGTAAAATTTTCCAGTTTTATCTATTTACGTGTGTATTTTAATTAGATCAACTCAATTTCCAGAGAAACAGGTGTTTAGATGTTCCTCTCTGGCTATTTCAAAATTCATTATCAGGCACTTAGGTCCCTAAATACAAAGCACCTGTATTCAGTGCAGTCCAAAACAATGGGAGGTTTTCAATCTAATCATTTCGTTATTATCTGGTGATTTCACTCTTACTGCTGTTTACTTAGCTTGCGGATTTAGCTTTTCTTTTTCAAAGCACATTGAATGTCCAAAGATTTTTTTTTTCCAGGATATTCAAGATCCAGTGGTTTCATCATAGTCATATTGAAGTATAATAGGAATAAGCCTGGACATGCAGAAAATCTTCAGAGCATCAAACAAGGACGATTGTGGCTGACGCCACAGTCAACAGACAGCCGTTTTGAGATTGGGTGTTTTGTCTTGGTTTCCTCCTTTAATGTAAATATGCTATACAAACAGAATCCATCTAGGAGCACATAGAACGTTAGATATTTTTGCATCTACTTTGGCAAGTAGAAGCTACTGGTCAGGGTTTAAGGGTCAGAAGCCCTCCAGCTGAGTCTTCGGGGTGGGGGAGACAAGGAGCTGGCTGAAAGACCACGTGTCATTAAGGAGAGCAATGCACCGGGAAGTTATGGGTGGCATTAGCACAAGAGGAAAGTGAGAAAGGACAACAAACACACCCAGAGAACACCCTCTGCAAAACCGAAGTTGTGTTCACGTTCAACACCACACCTTCAGCACGTCTAGTGGTAGAACTTGGGACTGGGAGAGGCTCACTTTGCGAGCAAGCAGACTGTGTGTGATTCACCCCTCCGAGCTCTTAAACCCCCCAGAAAGGGTTGAGGATCTGCAGGACTCAATAGGGATGCAGCCAACGTGCTATCCCTCCCAAGTGTGCTTCATGTTTTGAGTCTTTCATTTCAACTGTGGACGACGACGATGGCCCTGGCCACTAAAAGGAATTTCTCACGTCGGCGGTGCAACAGTTCAGGGATGGGCCCTCATGGAACCTCGAAAATCCCCCAAGGTGGGTGGCGGCCTCAGGAGAGCTCAAGTCCTAGATTCTCTTCCTAAACCTTTTTTTTTATGTTTAAATTTTTATTTTATTTTTAAATTATAGATACACGGGGCACAAGTCAGGATTCGCTACACAAGCAGGCTGTGTGCAGGTTGAAGTTTGGACCTCCAGCTGACTCTCACTTCCTCTGGTTTAGGGCCAGGTACCCTTGGCGAGGCTATGTGCCCCCCCCTTCTCTCCCTCCCCTGACAGTGTCCCTCGACTGCGGATCCTACCCTTGCGCAAATGTGATAAATGTTCAGATTCCACTTATGTGGGACAATACTTGGTGTTTAGTTCTTTCTTTCTGTGAGAGATCACTGAGTAGGATGGTCTCCATCTCCATCCAATTTGCTGCGGATTCCATGATTTTCTCTTAAAGTTACCATCAACACGTTTACTTCCTGAAGGGCAGCTTTAAAACACTATTAATTCGGCCTGTCATCCCAGCACTTTGGGAGGCCAAGGTGAGTGGGTTGCCTGAACCCGTGGGTTCGACACCAGCCCGGGCAACTTGGCGAGACCGCATCTTTACAATAAATCAAAAATTAGCTGGGCATGGTAGCGCACGCCTGTAGTTCCTGCTACTTGGAAGGCTGAGGCGGAAGAATCGCTGGATCCCAGCAGGTCGAGGCTGGGGTGGCCGTGAGAGTGCCACTGCACTCCAGCCTGGGCGACAGAGTGAGACTCTAATTCAAAAAAATAAAACGCCATTCATGGGGGGTAGTGTCCTAGAAATTGAAATTCAAATACAATATTTCAAAAAAAAGACCCTTAAGCCCCAGGACTTTTATAATATAAGGTGAACACAGGTGTCTGCGGCCAGGCACAGCAGACCAACGCTTTGGCCGGGTGTCCTGGGCGACCCGGGCCCTCTCCTGGAGTAGCTCGCATCGGCCCACCGGGCGGGAGGCCCCGCGCCGCGAGGGGCCTACCTGCGCGATCTTGTTGTCGTCCAGCGCCAGCACCTCCAGGCCCCTCAGCGCGCACACCTGCCGCGGGCAGTGGTCCAGGAGGTTCTGGCCGAGGTCCAGCAGCCGCAGGCCGGCCAGGTGCCGCAGGCAGTGCGGCAGCGAGCGCAGGCCGGCCCCGCGCAGGTACAGCAGGTGCAGCGCGGGCCACTGGCACACGGCGCGCGGCACCTGCTCCAGGGGGTTCCCGCTCAGCCCCAGCTCCGTCATGCCCGCCAGCGCGGCCAGCGTGTCCGGGAGCTCTCGCAGGCGGTTGTGCGACAGGTCCAGCACCGACAGGCGGCCGCAGCAGCCCAGCGAGCCGGGCAGCTGGGCCAGCGCGTTGCGCGCCGCGTAGAGCCGCCGCAGCGCGCCCATGGCCGCCACCTCGTCCGGGACGGCGCTCAGCCCGTTGTCGTCCAGGTCGAGGACCTCCAGGCCGGAGAGCGCGCACAGCTCGGCGGGGAACACCTCGAAGCGGTTGCGCTGCAGGTAGACCTCCCGCAGCTCGGTCTGGCTGGCCAGCTCCCGGGGCAGGGCGCGCAGCCGGTTGCCCGCCAGCTCCAGGAGCTGCAGGTGGTGCAGGCGCTTGCAGAGCACGGCGGGCAGCTCCTCCAGCCCCAGCTGGCCCAGCCGCAGCTGGCGCAGGGCGCACAGGCCGCCCAGCACGGCCAGGGAGGCCGGCGGCAGCGGGTTGCGGCTCAGGTCCAGGCCCTGCAGGCCCTCCAGGGCGCCCAGTTCCGGGCACAGGCTCTGCAGGCGGTTTCCGTCCAGGTACAGGACCCTGAGGTTCCGGAGCTGCCGGATGTCCCCGGGGATTTCCTGGATCCGGTTGTTCTCCAAGTGCACTTCTTCCAGCTCCCGCAAGGCCAGGACCTCCGGCGGGAAGGCCTGCAGGCCTCGGCCGGAGGCATCCACGAAAAGCGTTCTGTCGGTGACCCGCCGGGCATCCGGTGTCTGAGGCGTCTGGGGGACACGTCCCGCCGATTTCGCGATGTCCTTTGACATCGTTTAGAAGGAAGGTTCAGATAGTCAAGACCCGAAACGCTGCGAAAAGAAAGAAAAAAGTCGGAACTGACACCCCCCCACCCCCGCCCGGTCACCAGACCTAAGAAGGGCAAAGTTCAAACCTAGCTGATTCAACGTCGGGCTGAAAATCATGACGCCACCTGGAACTTAGGTTTTGGGGAGTCGTGTCTGAAGAAGAATTAAAGTGTGGGACCCTCCTCCAAACAGGTGGGCGCACATGAAAAAAAAAGAAAGATGATCTAATTTCGATTTTTCAAAAGTCTCTTTTGAATCTGCTTCCAGAAGGATGTGGAAGACTGAAAAAAGATCATTGCCCTCACCACAATGCTGAGAACGCGCTAGGAAAAAACCTCGTGATTTAAAATGTTAGGGTTTCCCCTAAAGCCACCAGGCAGTTGCAGACGCAAAGAAGGCAAAGAGAATGACAGTCTAGAGACGGGCCAGCCCTCCGAGTCGCGAGAGACCAGGGAGCGGGCCTTCCCAAGTGACAAGGGACAGTGAGCAGGCCTTCCCAAGTCGCTGTACGCTAGCGAGGGCGCCTCTGCCAAGTCCCTAGAGATGAGTGGGCCATCCCAAGTCACGAGGGGCAGTAAGTGGGTCTTTCCTAACTCACTGGGGATCAGGGAGTGGGCCTTTCCCAGTTCACTGGGGGCCGGAGTGGGCTTTTTAGGTCAGTGGAGACTGGTGAGTGGGCCTCACCTTGTCAGGGAGACCGGCGGGTGGGCCTTGAAGAAGTCCCCAGGAACCAGTGAGTGGGTCTTTCCCAAGTCCCTGGGGACGAGTGAATGGCCCTTCCCCGAGTCCCTGGAGACCGTGAGTGGGCTTTTCCCAAGTTGCTAGAAACCAGTGAGTGGGCCTTTCGCAATTCCCTGGGGATCACATGGCGGACCTTTTCCAAGTAAGTAGACTTGTGAACAGGTCTTTTCCTGCCAGTAGGGACCAGCGAGTGGACCTCTCCAAGTCACCAGACGCCAGTGAAGGGACGAGGGAGGGGGCACTTCCCAAGCCAGTAGACGGCAGTGAGTGGGCCTTTCCAAAGACACTAAGGACCACAGAGTGTGTCTTCCCCAGTCACTACGGATCAGTGAGTGGGCCATTCCCAAGCCACTGGGGACTGAGGAATGGGCCTTCTAAGATCAGTAGAGACTGGTGAAGGAGTCTCAGACCGCTAGGGGACAGGGTGGGCCTTTCCCATGCAACTATGGACCAAAGAGTGAGCTTTCCGCCAGCCACCAGGGACCAGTGAGTGGGGCTTCCCATGTCACTGGAGACGATTGTGTGGCCTTCTCGAGAGAGAGTGGACGGGCCTTTCTGAACGAGAGAACAGTGAGTAGGCCAGCCTTTTCAAGTCCCCGGAGACCCGTGAGTGGGCCTTTCCCTGTTCACTAGAGACCAGAGAACGGGGCTTCCCAAGTCACTAGAGAACATAGTGGGCCAGTCTTCCCAAGGCACTAGGGGTAAGTGAGTGGCCCTCCTCATTCTTGGCATTTTCACGGCCGGGGAATGGCAAGTGGAGCAGCAGTTGTCCACTGGCAGGGGAAACCTCTTGGCCACGGTGAAACCAGCCACACATAACAGCCATGTGTGGTAGTGTGGTGTATCCACGTCCGGAGAAGCCACAGACGCAGGGTCAGTTCTCCCCACCCGTCTGTTCTTTCCACAAGACTTTGGCTGACTACAGGACCTTGGGGAAAGTTTGCAGGCTGGACTAAAACAAGGAGAGAGGATGCTGTAGCATCTTAGATCCCCAAGCCTGGCAGGAGAGAGGGCCTCAACGTCCTGAACAAGACACTTGAAGTTGCAGTGAATTGAAAGGAATTAAAGCCATAACCCAGAAAGAAATCAACGTCCTCCATAAGTGGAGAGGCCGATCGTGTCTAGGGGTTAGAACACTCAGTAATGTTAAGGAGTGCCTGTTCCTCCAACTTTATCTACAGTTTCTATTTAATCCCAATGAAAATTTCAGCAACTATTTATTTTGGTGGACACTGACAAGCAGATTCTAAAATTTACGTAAGAATGCAATGGCTGGCCGGCGCGGTGGCTCTGCCTGTCATGCCAGCACTTTGTGGAGCCAAGGCGAGAGGACTGCCTGAGCCTGGGGATTCAAGACCAGCCTGGGCAACTTGGCGAGACCTCGTCTCTACAATAAATCACAAAAACAGCCAGCCAGACGTGGTGGCATGTCTGTAGTTCCAGCTACTTGGAAGGCTGAGGCGGAAGGATCGCCTGAGTCCAGCAGGTTGAGGCTGCGGTGGCCATGACCGTGCCACCGCACTCCAGCCTCGGTGACAAAAGTAAGACTCCAGCTCAAAAAAAAAAAAAAAAAAAAAAAAAGAATGCAATGACTCTAGAGATAATCTCGAACAATAGAAACAAAATCCACACATGTACCCAAGTAGACTTTTAAGCCCAAGGTGTTAATATTGTATTACAGAAGAGTAAATCTTGAATATACACATACACACATGCTCAAGGTCTACAGGGAAGGCAGAGGTGACCACGACACAATGTGGCCAGGTCAATCGTAGCATCTCTGCCCTTCCTTTCGTCTATCTCAGAGGTTTCGCTCCTTGCTGCTTTATGCCTCGTCTCAAAGAGAACTCTAGGACAGGGTTATCAAAGAAAGGATGAGATTTAATGTCGATTAAATTATGTCCATAACTCACCATCTCCAACACGTCATTTAGTCATCAGGCAGACTGAACGTATCTATAATGCTGTTCATTCCCGCGGGACAAAATCTCCAGTCTCCTTCATACAAACTTCTGAAACTGCTGAAGGTTCCCAGACTATCCACAGCGTCTAGACTGAGGAGACAATACACATACAAACAGAGAACACCCAGAACACTCATTATGTCCTCCAGGCTTTACTTAAGGTAACCTCTTTCATCTTCACTGTCGTCCTGTGAAGGCGGCTCATTATTATCCCTGTTTTGCAGATAAAATAACCAAATTGCTAAAAGAGCTCTTGTCAGAACATGGAAGGAAGTGGAAGTGGAACAGAGAATGTGACGCGGCCTCACCTAATTTTTTATTTTGGGGGCTGAGGTCTTGCTACGTCGCTCAGGCTGGACTCAAACTCCTGGCCTCAAGCAACCCTCCCGCCTTGGCCTCCCAAAGTCCTGGGATTACAGGTGTGAGCCGCCACGCCTGGCCTAGGTTTCTGACGTCATTTGTTCACAGGAAGGTTGGCTTTCATTAAAATCGCTCTTCTTGGGTGTGAGGGTTCAGATGTGATTTTCTTTCGCCGACTTCCTGCAGAGACCCCTGAGAAGAACCCATGTGGCTCAACCATCCTGATGAGAATCAGCATGGTTGTGGCTGGGCTTCTGGGCCATGCAGGAACCCGTTTCCCCTAATGTGCGTCTTGCTCCATAATAAGACCTGCTAGAATGGTGTGTGTGTGTGTGTGTGTGTGTGTGTGTGTGTGTGTGTGGTGAGAGAGAGAGAGAGAGAGAGAGAGAGAGAGATCTTGCCTTAACCATACATCCCAGGTATGTCTGGAATGAATTTGACAGTCCTCTGACAGCTATATATATATGTCTATTGCATATTCATTCCTGGACTTCACAAAAGAAGATTGTAAAGGCAGGACTTGCAAGAGCGTTGCCAGTAATACAGCCACAGTAAGCAAAGGGATAAGATCCTGTCTTTACTGGCCCTTTTTTCCTAGGCTTTGCTGACAAACGTGATCAAATTTACTTATTGTTATGATGTTACTGTGGGGTGCTTTCTACACGGAATAACTATTACATCTTCATTTGAAGGAGCCAAGATACAGAGTTTAATAATTAGCCCTTCTTAATTAGCCTCTAATGCCTGAGAAAACCATTCAGAAAACAGAACAGCTCTCTCAAATTTACAGTGAGGGTTGAGACTTGTTTCTGAAGCTGACTGTACACAAACTGGCTAGATAAGACTGGGTTCCTGAGGTTGATAGGGTGTGTGACTCTCTGATGGCAGAAATAACCATTCCTAGTCAAAATACTTTCAAGATTTGCTTAAGACTTCACTCAGGAGATCTTTTCCATCCAACAACCAGTGGATCACAGACAAGCTGAGAGTAGCCTTAGTTGACCCAGGACTGGAAAATCGTGTGACGATAATGGGGACCCCGAATATGCCGCTTTGGCATGAGGATTCCTTAATGTGAAAGGTACTCGAGAAGCCTCAGATGCAGGAAGAGCATTGGGTCATCCCCTCCCCCTGAAAACAGGAGGAAAGCACCCCAGTGAAGGATGTTCTTCCCATACCAGGAGACACAGGGACTTGTTTGGAGAAATTCCGTCTCCCCTTATTCCTCCATGTAAGTTAGTTACTTTCCACAATTCCATCTCTTTGTTCGACCGACTTTACTAATTTATTTTATTTTTTGAGTCTCACTCCGTCGCCCAGGCTGGAGGGCAGTGGCACACTCACGGCCACCGCAGCCTCGACCTGCTGGGCTCAGGCCATCGCTCTATCAACCTATTAAGGCATTCAGGCTTTGCCACTTATTGGAGTTTTCATTCCTTGGGGCCTCCCGCATCATGTAGAACTTTCATGTTAAATTCATGTTCTCTTCTTCTGATAACGTGTTTCATGTCCATTTAATTCCCAGGCCTGGCTGGGAACCTGGAGATGATGAAGGTGCAGTGCCGCCTCCCTACAGTAACACCACCCTCTGCTTTGATTTACAACTTCTGGGAAATATAACATTTCTCAAAGAATTAAGTCTCCCCTCAAGCACTACTGAGATGAAGTGCCACATAAACTTCAAACTTGAGTGGAAATCTTTTTGTAAGCGAGCACCTTAGATTTTCAGCAGGGCGTGAGAGAATCTCAAAGGCGGAGTCACTAACCAGGACAGATTCGGGGACACTGAGGTCCTTGGTGTGTTTTCTTCTTCTTCTTCTACCCCACCCCCCCGCCCCCGCCTCCTTTGGCATCTTTCTTTCTTCCTTCCTCCCTCCCTCCCTCCCTCTCTCCCTCTCTTTCTTTCTCGGCATACAAATGTTTATTATGCAGGTACCCTTGTTGATGAGGTGTGCCCCTCCCTCCCCTGGCAGTTTCCCTCAACTGCCAATCCCTTTCTTAAAGCATTAGGATAATTGTTCAAGGTCTGCTTATGGGTGGGAACATGTGGTACACTGTTCTTTGTTTCTGTGAGAGATCACTGAGTATGATAGACTCTAAATCCACCCAAGTTGCGAAGTCCGTATGTTTGTCCTTCTTTATGGCTGCATAATATTCCATTGTGTATATGTACCACGTTTTTGATGTGTTTTCTTCTTAAGAGAAATGGTGGGAGGGGAAAAGTCCATAATCTCACAATGAGCTAAGATTCCTAGAACTCTCTAAGCTTGATCCAATAACCCCACCCTTTTGAAAACTTCTGGTTTTAGCTAAAGACCTCAGCAGAACAGCCCGTGCCAGAACTGCAGGCCCTTGTGCTGAGCAGTGTGTCCCATCACCAATGTCACCAAGTCAGAGATCTGAAACAGCTTCTCAGGACTTGTTTCCTTTAAATAGACTCAAAAGTAGCATTCTATCCATTTCAAAAATGTTTCTACTCTTTATTCCCTCACTGGTACCACCAAACTACAGATTTAGTAATTCACGTGCAAAGTTTTATTTACTTGCTTATTTTTAAAGAATTTGGTGTTCCAAATTGCTACCCTGCCAAAAGACCAAGGTTTTGCCCACTATTCCACACTACTATACTTTCTCATCTTATGGGGAAAAAGTAATGTATGCTTTTTATATTTCTAACACTTCTTTTATTCATGGACCAGACATTTAAAAATAACAGAACACGAATTTTACCACCTGCTTATTCAATAGCTAACAACATGCATGCCTGAATACCACCAGGAGCCAGCACCTCAGACATTCGTCAGAAAATTCAACCAGGAATTATCCTGTTTCAGCACTTGCTAGCAACTCAGTTGAGCCATCTGATAGGTGGGGAAAGTAGTGAAGGAATGGATGTGTTCAATATTAACTCTGCCAGATCCACTATCTCTAAGTTATCAAAAAACATACCTGGACCATATTATCTGCGTTTCCTACAGAAATGACATCCTTAAATAAAACAAAACGTCATGCTTTTGGCTTACTAAACTGAACTATGATTTGAAAGATATTTCTGGATCTTCTAAAAAGTTACAATGAAAGACATTGTCTATTAAGTTACATATAGAAGGCTAGCTTCCCAGTATAAGATGCCAGAGAAATGCAGGTGCTGCCTTGATTGGAGCCTGGGGGCTACACAGTGTCACGTATTCTCCTTGCTCTGATGTCCAGAAAGTTCAGGTTCCAGTTAGAGCCCGATTCTGGGATCTTGGCATATAAGCGCTCAGGGGACCGAACACTTCCAACCCCATCCTTACATCTCTCCACCACCTGGAAGTCATTGGGGGCAACGGGAAATGTTTGACGAAAATGAGCGTACCTCTGTGTCTTTTTGACCATCCTATGTGACACGCATTTTGACAGCGCAGGCTGTAGTTCTGCACAAATCCTCTGGTTTTTTTGTCTGTTTCTGTTTTGCTAAGTCAGACAGAAAAAACAATGCTATACGGTCTGTTTGTCACATTAAGGCAGCTCTTTTCTGCTAATTGTATTCTGACCCTGCTTGTTGGTCACTCGCTAGAACTCAAGTCCGATTCTGCACTTCTTAACACTGTGCAAGGGAATCCCGCCCCCCGCCGCCCCCCAGGAGAATCCTCAGCCTTCCTTTCAAAATTCCTCTTACCTCCTAAATGCAAAACGCTGTAGGAAGGAGTAGGAAAGGACACGGGGGAAAAGCCAGGACATCCTCCCAGGAGACGCCCAGGGCTCCTGAGGTCCTCCCTCCGCCCCCCCCCCCCGGCACTGATCTGGGAACATGCTCCCGGGATGCCCAGGGCTGCTGTGGGCCTGCCTCCCCGCCCCCAACCCTGCGCCGATCTGGAGACATCCGAGGTCCTGTGTCCAGCGAGTTCCGCCCTGGGAAGTCTCATCGGGACCCTGCACACGGCGCCTCCTCCAGGAAGCCCCGCGCCAGGGCCTCGCCGCCACCCCGCACTCGCCTCTCTCCCCCGGCCCCCACCCCTCCCGCGCCGGGGAGGGAGCCGCGTCGCCTCGTCTCGGGCCCCACCCCAGCCCCGCAGCGGGGGCTCAACCTCGGGGCTGCTCCGGGGGCCCAGGCCGGGGCGGCGGCCGCGGCCGGGGGTCGCAGGGCGCCAGACCTCCGCGGCGCGGCGTCCGGGGCGGGCGGGGACGCGGCGCGGCGGGCGGACGGAGGCGCGCTGGGGACGTGGCCTGGCGGCGCGGTCTCCATGGCGACGCGTCTCGACGGCGGCGCGGTCTCCATGGCGACGCGTCTCCACGGCGGCGCGGTCTCCGAGGCGGCGCGCGCGCGGCCGGCAGGCGGCATGTGGAGCCGGTGGGAGCGGCTTCTCGCGAGCGCGTCCTCCCCGCCGGCCGCCACTCCCGAGCCCCAGCGCGGTGAGGAGCGGGGCTGGCGGCGCGGCGCGGCCGAGCCCTGGAGCGACCGCCGGCCCCGGGCGGCGCGCGGGGAGACCCGGGACCCCGGCTGGGCCTGGAAGCCGGGGGCGCCGCGACCGGGGCCCGGGGGGACTCCGGGAGGCCCAGCTGGGCCTAGGAGCCCCGATCGCGGGCGGGGGAGCCCGGGGGGCCCCAGCTGGGCCTAGAAACCTGGGGCGCCCCGACCGCGGGCGGGGGACCCGCACCTGCGCCCAGTCGCGGCGGGACCCGGGGGCCCAGGCCGCAGGTGAAGGCCGACGGCCGCTTTGCCGGCGGGTCTCCGGCAGGTGCTTCGGGGGCTGCTTTCTCCGGGGGGGCGGTGGGCAGACTCTGAACTCTCTTCTGACCCCGCCCCGTCTACGCCTCCGCCTGCTCCTTCCTGCGCCCGAGTTCCCTCCCGCCCGTGCCGCGCGCCCTGCCCGTCCCCGTCCCGTCGCGGCGCGCGCCTGCCGGCGCGTGTGGACGTGGGCCGGGGCGCGGGGCGAGCCTTGGCCTCGGCGGCCGCGTCCAGCGAGGCCAGCAGCGCGGGGTGGGCGTTCCTGGTGGCGGCGCGAACACCCGCCTCCCGGACCGGGGTCTGGCTCCGCGACCCTGGGGTCCCGGCACCGCCTCGGAGTCAGCCCGTTCCCCGGGGAGGCTTACACGTGCGGCCGGGCGTGCGTGCACGTGGGATCCCGGCTAGATTCCCGAGACGTCCCCGAGACATTCCTGTCCCGGGTTTCTGCTTTGCCGTTTGAAGACCGATGACGGCTGTCAACCCTCGGCGAGCGAATGAAATAAGACCATCCGTGTAACTTAGCTACGTTTAGCTTGTGATCTCAGATGCGTTCGTGCTTCACAAAAGCCGGTTGTGCGCGCGGCACGCTCTGAATCTCGGAGAGGACCCTGGGCCATCCTCGTATTTGTTTATTTATTTAGTCATTCATTCATTCGTCTATTGAGTTGGAGTCTCTCTCTGTCGTCCAGGCTGGAGGGCAGTGGCCGCCCCCGGCCACCCCAGCGTCGACCTGCTGGGCTCCGGCGATCCTTCCGCTTCAGCCTTCCGAGTAGCCGGAACCACTGGCGCGCGCTACCACGCCCGGCTAATTTTCTGATTTATTGTAGAGATGAGGGCTCCCCAAGTTGCCTGGGCTGGTCTCGAACCCGTGGGCTCAGGCCATCCGCTCACCTCGCCCTCCCAAAGTGCTGGGAGGACAGGCTGAGACGCGCAGCCCGGCCCTCGTCCTCTTTTAATACAGAGGGTCGCCGCCTTCACTTCCAGACCTTGGAGTGCAGGCGGGTTTTGTCCAAGGATGCGGTGTGCGCAGCGAAGAAGCTGGGCCTTAAGCACGCCCACCGCCCCATGCAGCCATGTTTTACAGAAGGCTCCCAGCTGTCTGGCCTCCTGAGTCCGGGAAGCCAGCCCTCCCCCCTCCCCATCTCCCCTCCAGGCCACCACGTGAAGCGCCTTGTGCCTGTGCATGTTTCATGTCGAAGGGTCGCAGGAGGGTTCTGCGGCGTTCTGTGGGGTCCACACTTCTCAGACTATTGGGCAATTGAACCTGTTCCACTTGCGATCCCCTTGTAGGACTTCCACGAACACTGGGGAATATTGTGCTACAATCTCATTTAAATACAGGAAACTTCCTGAAATAAGTGAGGCGTTTCCCTGTGTACATCCAGAAATTAGACTGACATTAAACATTTTCAGAGACGATCTAATGGCATGGGAAAACTGCTTACAATATAATGTGAACTGGGAAAAAGGTATAAAATTATACCCAGATATTTCAATTTTGCTTTAAAAAAATGCTTCTATATACATATAAGAGAAAAACAGCAGGAAGAAAGTACCCCCAGACCTCAATTGTGGCTGTTCTTTGGCAGTGGGATTGCTGATACACATGTATTTTTTTCTATTGAAGTTTCCAAGTTGTCTGGAATGCTGTATATTAAATTAATTTTTGTAAGTTACTTATGTATTTTGAGACAGGATCTCGCTCTGTCACCCAGGCTGGAGTACCATGGTGCGATCACACAGCTCACTTGCAGCCTTGAATTCCTGGGCTCAAGCTATACTCCTGTCTCAGCCTCCCAAGTAGGCGGAGCTACAGGTGTGCATCACCACCCCATCTAACTTAAAATTTTTTTGTGGAGTCAGCATTTTGCTATGTTGCCCAGGCTGGTCTCCAACTCCTAGCCTCAAGCGATCCTCTAACCTCAGCCCCCCCCGAGGGTTATTTTTTAAAACTACGAGAAAATTATATTTGCTTTCATTTAAAATATAATGTTCAGCATCTTAAATCTTGTTCTGCAAGATTTTCAAAGAGACAGCCACAAAAGGTAGAAAGACAGATGGTGGCCTGTGTGTCTAAGAAAAGTAACAGCAGAACTTCCATCCCAGAAGACCTGGGCCTTGCAAAAGAGGCTTTTAAAGTAATATTGAAAATAGGCCAGGCAGTGGCTCATGCCTATAATCTTAGAACTTTGGGAGGCTGAGGCTGGGGCAGGAGGATCGCTTGAGCCCAGGGGTTCAAGACCAGCCTGGGCAACATAGCTCTACAAAAAATTTTTTAAAAAGTTAGCTGGACATGGTAGAACATGTCTATAATGCCAGCTACTTGGAGGTTGAGGCAGAAGGATCACCTGAGACCAGGAGGTCAAGGTGAGCCATGATCGTGCCACTGCACTCCAGCCTGGGCAACACAGTGAAATCTACAAAAAATTTTTAAAAAGTCAGCTGGACATGGTAGCGCATGTCTGTAATGCCAGCTACTTGGGAGGCTGAGGCGGAAAGATTGCCCGAGACCAGGAGGTCTAGGCTGCGATTAGCCACGATCGTGCCACTGCACTCCAGCCTGGGCGACAGAGTGAGACCCTGACTCCAAAAAAAGAAAAAAAAGATACTGGAAACCGTAAGACCATGAAGGAAAGCTGCACACGTAACAGAGAAAAGAGGCCTCAACTCCTGCTTTATTTCTGTCTTCTTATGAAGTTAACAGGGAAGAAACCACCTCTAGAAAGAAAGATGGAAGGCCAGGCAGGACGGCACATAGGCAGCAGGCCTCAACTCAGTATGAGGGGAAACAGGCAGAGTCTGTCCAGAGACGCCATCAGCCTGGAAGGCTGAGAGGGTGTCCGGAAGCCTGTGGGCCAGGGGCATCTCCAGGCCCCTTTGAGTTAAGATTCTCAGATGAAATTGTCTGCATTTGAAGCTTCTTAGAAAGAAAGCCATGAGTCCCTCTGACTTGTGGCACCGTGGGAAGAGGTTTTGGCATCAGTGTGACTGTACTCTGCCCTGGCTAGCGGCGTAGTATGAGGAAGATATAAAAATCTCTGGGTGCTGTTTTCGCCAGCTCTCGGCCTGGTGCGCGATCAAGGCTGGCTCTCCCTTTACGCAGCTTGCAGGCTGTGCCGACATGAGCGAGCCGGCCCACCGTCACCTTCTGTGGCCCTCGTTCTCCGACAGCATTTGCTCCCTCTCTCCCGTTGCTTGTGTTTCTCTCTTCTTCTGTTCTTAATTGTTTCCTGCTCTTCCCCACCCCCACTATTTCTTTTTTAAACAAAGCTTCTGGAAGATTGTATATGTGATAAAGGATGCATTTATTTTTCAAAACCTCCAGAATCTATCACCAGTCTCCGGGAACATTATCATAATCGGTGTGTGGAAAAATCCAAGAAAATCAATCCCTTTATATCGCATATACTCCAAGAAGTGGATGAAGCAGTTAAAAAGGGGTAAGGAAGACAAACACTTGATGACATCAGTAGGAGTCACTGATGTTCACGTATGTGAAAGTCCTGGCATATTGCGTAATCTTACAGTCATTTGAAAATGCTTGGTAGGATGGATGGATGCCTTGATTCAGACAAGTAAGTAAATGAGCGACACTGTTAGTAGGAAGAATAAGAGGTGGTGTCATATTCTGGAAAGAGCACTAGATCAGGAGTCCCCAAGCTTAGGTTCCATCTTTATCTAACTACCGTGAGCTGGGTGAGTTTATGCAAATCAGTTTCCAATATCGTTATTGTAAAGTGGGGATGCTTTGTGGGTGAGAAATTAAATTGCACCACACAGCATCTGTTGAAGCACTTTGCAAAGTCTGCATTGTTTAGTAGTGTTAAGTCACCTGTTGTAAATCTACTATCTATTCATAAGTCTAGTACACACTTGGTTCCAGTAAATGTTATCCATGATGCTACTCTTTACATATGAGGGAAAATACTTTACTTCCTTACTGGGTTTCTTTCTATTTCAAATTTTTATGTGTGTGTATTTTATTTATTTATTTTATTTATTTTTTTGAGTTGGAGTCTCACTCTGTCGCCAAAACTGGAGTGCAGTGGCTGCTCCCGGCCACCGCAGCCTCGACCTGCTGGGCTCCGGTGATCCTTCCGCCTCAGCCTTCCAAGGAGCTGGAACTATAGGCGCGTGCTACCACGCCTGGCCAATTTTTTTTTAAAAATTATTTATTGTAGAGATGAGGTCTCGCCAAGTTGCCCAGGTGGGTCTCGAACCCGCGGGCTCAGGCAATCCACTCACCTCAGCCTCCCAAGGCGCGGGATTACAGGCTGAGCCACCGAGCCCGGCATGTGTGTGTATTTTTAACAGGCTGGAAAAAGGAATCACGTTGAACATTGCTGGTAACAATCGCTTGGTGCCGGTAGAAAGAGTAACAGGTGAAGATTTTTGGATTCTTTCCAGAATTTTAAAGAAACATCTATATATCAACGGTATGTTTCCTTAAGAATCAGTACCGCCTGCTTTTCATTGTCTGGATTTTGAGCATTCTTTCTGAGGAATATCAGCTTCTATTTGTCTGTGTCTTTCAGGTTTAGATGTCAGATACAACCTCTTAAGTGATGTTGGCGCATACTATGCTGCAAAACTGCTTCAGGTAACTTTTACTACAAAATGTTCTTAGTTCCGTTATAGTGAAACCAATTCATCTAATGACATACAAACACACACACTCTCTCTCTCTCTCTCTCTCTCTCTCTCTCTCTCTCTCTCTCTCACACACACACACACACACACACACACACACACACACACACACGGCTAGTTTTACAAAATACCCAGGGTCCTGACTTTGTGCTATTTTTATAACACTTGAAAGACACTGGAGACCTGCCTGGGCAGGCGCGACCTCATCTCTACAATAAATCAAAAAAAAAAAAAATTATATACACATGCAATAATACACATGCATATATATAAAGTTTATCAGTTTCTAATAATAATGCATAATAGCTTATTTTCTCTCCTTATTATAGAGACAACTTAATCTCATTTACTTAAACCTTATGTTTAATGACATTGGGCCTGAAGGTGGAGAACTGATCGCTAAAGCACTACATGTAAGCATTTATCTACCTCACACTAGCATTTTGCTTGGGAATTTTAACTTCTGATGGCTTGGAACCAACAGAATCAACTGTTAATATGAGCTTATATCATTTCGATATTGTAAGAATGTATATCTTTATTGCAGTCATTTATTTAAGTGTAGACATTGCATGAACACCTTTGAACTCATTTAAAAGAATAAACAGCTTTATTAAGACATAATTCACATACTTTTAACATCTCCAGTTTGTGGTCTGTAAGTAGTCACAGAGCTGTGCAACTTCACCACTGTCACTATTTCCGGAACGTTCTCATCACCCCAGAAAGAAGCTCCCTCCCCATTAAATCTCTCTCCATTTACCCCCACTCCTCAGCCCCGGCAGTCACTAATCTGCTTTCTCTATATATATATATATATATACATAACGTACATATATTTGCCCATTGTGGACATCTTCTATCAACGGGATCATACACTATGTGGCCTTTTGTGACCATTTAATGTTTCAAGGTTCATTTATGTTGCTTCATACTCATACTTTTACGTTACCAAACAACACTCCAGTGTATGTGTAGACCATACTTTGCTCGTCAATCATGGATGGCATTCAGGCTTCCACATTTTAGCTACTATGAATAACGCTCGATGGATAGTCACAGGTTTTTGTGTGGACGTGTTTTCAGTTTTAGGGAGTCTGTACCTGGGAATGGACTTGCTGGGTCATAAAGTAACTTTTTAACAATGTAAGGAACTGCCAAATTACTTTTCCAAGGGGCTGCGTCTTTTTACAGTTCCACCGACAATGTGTGAGTGATCCAGTTTCTTCACGTCCTTACTACGAGCGCTTTTCTTGCCATTTTGGTTTTAGCCATCCTAGTGGGGATAAAGAGGTTTTGTGGGTTTTAACTTGCAGATCCCTAATGAATAATGATGTTGAGCATCTTTTTATGTGCTTACTGTCCATTTGTATATCTCCTTTGGAGACACGTCTTTTCAGATCCTTTGACCATTTTAAATTGGATTGTCTATTTGAGATGCAAGGGTTCTTTATATATTCTGGATATAAGTCCCTTATCTGACATATGACTTGCAAATGTTTACTCTTATTCTGTAGACTGCTTTTTCACTTCCTTGAAGGTGTTCTTTGAAGCATAAAAACTGTAACTTTGATACAGTCCAATTTATCTCTTATTTGTTGCTCATGCTTTTGGTGTTCTAAGAAGGCTTTGCCTAACCCAAAGTCACAAAGGTTTACATTTATGTTTTTTAAAGAGTTTTTACAGTTTTTTTTTTTTTTTGAGTTGGAGTCTCACTCTGTCACCCAGACTGGAGTGCAGTGGCCGCTTCCGGCCACCGCAGCCTTGACCTGCTGGGCTCCGGCGGTCCTTCTGCCTCCGCCTTCCGAGTAGCCAGAATTACAGGCATGCGCTACCACGCCCGGCTGATTTTTTGATTTATTGTAGAGATGAGGTCTCGCTGCCCAGGCGGGTCTCGAACCCGCGGGCTCAGGCAATCCACTCACCTCAGCCTCCCAAAGGCGCGGGATTACAGGCTGAGCCACGAGCCCGGCTGAGTTTTTACAGTTTTAGCTCTTTCTTTGGTTCTTTGATCCATTTCATATTAATTTTTGGATATGGTGTGAGGTAGGAGTCTCACTTTATCCTTTGCATGTGGCTATCCAGTTGTCACAACTTAAGAGAGTTAAGAGAGTTAAGACTGCTCTTTCCCCCACTGAATTGTCTTGAAAGCTCTGTCCAAACATCATTTGGTCATAAATTTGGTCATAAATTTTGGTCTCCCAATTTTATTCTGTTAATCTATATGTCTATTCATGTGCCAGTACCACATTATTTTGCTTACTATAGCTTTGTAGTAGGTTTTGAAATCAAGAAGTGCAAGTCCTCTAACTTTGTTCTTTTTTCAAGAATATGTTGGTTCTTCTCTGTCTTTTGCATTTATATCCATGTGAATTTTAGGGTCCCTTTATCAATTTCTGTAAGAAGGCAGCTGGGATTTTGATAGGAATGGCATTAAATTTATAGATCAATTTGAAGAGGCTTGCCATCTTAACAATATTGTCTTCCAAACCTTGAACATAAAGTGTGTTTCATTTTTTAAAGATTTTCATTAATTTCTTTCCACAATGGTTTGTAGTTTTCAATGTGCAAGTTTTGCTTTTATTTTGTTAAATTAATTCCTTATATTCTTTCTGATGCTATTATAAATGAGATTGTTTTCTTAATTTGAGTTGTTCATAGCATATAGAAATACAGCCAATTTTTGTATATTGAGCTTGTATCCTGCTGTGTTGCTGAACTCATTTGTTAGTTCTGACAGGTTTTTTTGGTTTTTTTTTTTTTTGGTGGATTCCTTGGGATTTTCTTTTTTTTTTTTTTTTGAGTTGGAGTCTCACTCTGTCGCCCAGACTGGAGTGCAATGGCCGCTCCCGGCCACCGCAGCCTCGACCTACTGGTCTCCAGCGATCCTTCCGTCTCAGCCTTCCAAGTAGCTGGAACTACAGGCGTGCACTACCACACCTGGCTAATTTTTTTTTTTTTAATTTATTGTAGAGATGAGGTCTCGCCAAGTTGCCCAGGTGGGTCTCGAACCCGCAGGCTCAGGCAATCCACTCACCTCAGCCTCCCAAAGGCACGGGATTACAGACTGAGCCACCGAGCCTGGCTGGGATTTTCCATTTACAAGATCATGTCATGTGCAAACAGATTTTACTTCTTTTCCAGTTTGGATGTTTTTTCTTTGCCTTGCCTAATTACCCTGGCTAGAACCTCCAGCATAATGTTAAATAGAAGTGGTGAGAGCAGACATCCTTGTCTTCTTCATGATGATAGAGAGGTTTGAATTCATTTTAGAAATAATTACTTACACTATTATATATCCTGATATGTATGCATTAGAATGATGAAATGTCTATAATTTTCTTTGTGAAATGTTTATCAAAAGAGTATAAGAAATGGAATTAAACTTTGCAAATGTTGGATAAATTATCTTACCTTAAGAGTGGTGGGCAACCCCTTCAGGTCCCCTCCCAATGTGGGAGCTTTTCTGTCCTCTCAATAAACCCTGCTTTCAGCCGGGCTCGGTGGCTCAGCCTGTAATCCCGCGCCTTTGGGAGGCTGAGGTGAGTGGATTGCCTGAGCCCGCGGGTTCGAGACCCGCCTGGGCAGTGAGACCTCATCTCTACAATAAATCAAAAAATCAGCCGGGCATGGTAGCGCGTGCCTGTAATTCCGGCTACTCGGAAGGCTGAGGTGGAAGGATCGCCGGAGCCCAGCAGGTCGAGGCTGCGGTGGCCGGGAGCGGCCACTGCACTCCAGTCTGGTCGACAGAGTGAGACTCCAACTCAAAAAATAAATAAATAAATAAACCCTGCTTTCTAAAAAAACAAAGAGTGGTATGGAGAATGGGAGTGACTGCTTTAAGGTACGGGGTCTTATTTGGGGGTGATGAAAATGTCTTGAAATTATTTATGGGTGATGGATGCACACCATTGTGATTGTACTAAATACTACCAAATTGTACACTTAAAAATGGTCAGTTTTATGCTACGTGAATTTCACCTCAATACAAAAGTGAAGTGATATAATGGTCTTTAAAAATAAATTTATAGATTTTCCCATGAAAGGAATGTTTATTAAAATCTACTTTATTTTCTGGTTATTGCTTGAGCACCTGCTTCTTGGGCAATCTTTCTACCAAAGTATCAAACTAGTTTTTTATCTGTTATGGGAAACTAAGGGTTACCTTTAGGGAGTATATCCTATTCTATTGCCATGACAATTTATGAGTCTGAAAAGAGTAATATCTCCTAACTCATGTAATTTATAGACTTCTGTAGATTAAAAACTTAACTAACTAGTTTTGATTATTTTCTTTTTCAGAAGAATACAACTCTGAAATACCTAAGAATGACTGGGAACAAGATTGAAAACAAGGGTGGAATGTTTTTTGCTGCAATGCTGCAAATTAACTCGTCCTTAGAGAAATTAGATCTGGGTGACTGTGATCTCGTGAGTAAATAGGTTATAAGAATATCACCCAGACTGTGGGCCATTTTCTCGGGGAGCCAGCATAGAGAATTGTTCAAGAAATCAGCCAAATGAGAGTCTTAGGAATGATTAATCTTGCCCTTAGTGACTAATATCAGAGAAGAGGTATTTTTTCCGAGACATAATAGTGCAGACTGTTAATACAATCAGATAATAGTAAATAATAATATAAAAATTACCCACTACAATAAAAAATATTCCTCAGACCTCCATTCACATTCATCAAGGGATTTTTAAAGAAAAAGATAACGTTCATTTAAACAAATACTACTTTATTTGTATATGTTTTTAAACTTTTTGTTGTTGTTGTTGTTGTTTTTTGTTTTTGAGTTGGAGTCTCACTCTGTCACCTAGACTGGAGTGCAGTGGCCGCTCCCGGCCACTGCAGCCTTGACCTGGCTTGCTGGGCTCTGGTGAGCCTTCCGCCTCAGCCTTCCAAGTAGCTGGAACTACAGGCGCGCGCTGCCACGCCCTGCTAATTTTTTGATTTACTGTAGAGATGAGGTCTCACCAAGTTGCCCAGGCGGGTCTCGAACCCGTGGGCTCAGGCAATCCACTCACCTCAGCTTCCCAAAGCACTGGGATTATAGGCTGAGCCACCAAGCCCAGCTGTTTTTTAACTTTTGAAAACACTTTCAGTGAGTAGTTACTTATATTGTAGCATACAAACTTAAAACGATGATGCTGAAAGCTGCTCTGAGGCTGGCTGTGGTGGTACTTGTAGTCCCAGCTACCTGGGAGGCTGAGGCGGTAGGATCGCTGGAGCCCAGGAGTTGGAGGCTGCAGTGAGCCATGATCATGCCACTGCACTCCAGCCTGGGAGACAGAATGAGACTTTGTCTCCAGAAAAAAACCCCAGAAAGAGAAAAGCTGCTCTAGCTTTCATCCGGCCTGAAACCGAGGATGTGTGCTTTTTGCATGCCTTCAAATTATGGGCTTCACTTTCTTCAACCTGCTTTCAGATCTTCAGGCCTACCCTTGGGAATCTGTGAAATAGCCTCCAATTTGTGCAAAATCACTGGACACAAACATGAGATGGGCCAGGAGGCTCTTGGGGTGGCAGGTTCCGAAGGGTTACCTAGGGTGGGAGATGCAGCCACCCATTCAGTACATGTACCTGTCACTGCGCTGACACTCAGGCTGCAACAGTGACCCACAGGCCTCTGCCCTTGTGACGCTTCCATTTTAGTTGGAAAACCTCAAGAAAGAAAGAAAGAAAAGGGTGACACAGGCAAATGGGAGGAGGGAACTGCCCAGGGCCTGTAGATCACCGGGTTCTCCGAAGAGACTAGGATGGCAAGCAGAGGCTGGCTGGCCACTCAGGTTCAGGCAGGAGGCCAGGTGGGAGGAGGGGACGTGGCCTGGGGTGGTGGTCGTCACGACGGACAGGAAAAGAGTACTTTGAGGCCTCTGCTGGAGGCAGCAGGTCCATCAGACTTCCCCATCAACTGGGTAGGAGGGTGAGGAGAGAGCCAGGCTGAGAGGAAGCGGGTTTTCTGGCCCAACAGCTGACATGTGTGCTGGTGTCCGACGAGGTGAGGGGACAGGCCCTTCCCTCAGCTGGAGGGAGGCTGTGGGAGCCTCACTCTTAAGTGCCGCGTGACATGGAAGAGTGCTTGCACGAGGGCGTGGGCTGCAGACGCAGCAGAGCGCAAGTGGGGACCCACAGACCCCGGAGGGCTTGGGGACAACTAGAGCTCACGGACACTGTGACGTTGAGACTCCCCGGCATGTCTGGACAGGCTTGAGGGTGGAGAGGAAAGCACACAGCACCAATTCACTCTCGAATCCGATCAACCTACAACTCGAAGTTCAAGGCGTGCTTATGCTATAGCAATTCCCTCAGAGTTCAGATAACCGATCTTGAAATCTTAGGCAGGGAGGTTGCCTTATGTCCTCGGTCAGTTTCCTTAACGAACTTACCTGTTTTTAGGGAATGCAAAGTGTGATAGCATTGGCTACGGTGCTAACTCAGAACCAAGCAATTAAGGGAATAAACCTGAACCGGCCCATACTGTATGGCGAACAGGTATGTGTTCAAAGTAGCCAACGGACGTGCATACAATTAAGGCACTACTGAAGTTTATGTCAAGGTACACGAACACATATTTTTAGAGCCGAACTTACTATGTCTTGTAAGCTACCATTTACACATAAAAACTTTTGGGTAAAGAAAATTGTGTTAATTCCTGACAAGATGATTATAACCAAATATACTCGTAGAGGTGGCTTACTTAAGCAGCAAGCATGTCATCTTTTCTCTGGAAACTCAAGTTCTGAGTGAGCACACTGGGTTGGGAGGTCAAAGTAGTTCGGATGAGGCAGGTGTGGCAAAAGTCGTTTTGAAGACCAGGCCACAAGAGCCCAGGGTGGAATGTTCTACTGCCTGATCCATTGATGTGGCTGAGCCATGACCCCTCTGGAATCTTGACTAAGAGTGGAAAGTGTGTGCGAAAAGCTGTCTGGCAAGCCTGGACCCGATGCCATCAGTGGGTGAGCTGCTCACTGGGGACAGACAGGTGAGTCACAACGTGGCTCTTCCAAGCCAATTAGTTGTAAAAGCCTAGAAAGTACAAACTCATCTTATTACCGGTATAAACAAAACAGAGGTGCATCTACCAGAAGGAAACTAAATGCTCAAAGCACTCTATGTAGTTCAAAAAGTGAACTTCCAAGTTCAATGTTCAGATATTCACCTAAAGTTCAGTGATTCAAATTCAGAGTTAAAAGGAACTTTTTTACATGTCTAAAGCACTTTAGATAATTTAAAATCATCTATCTCGTGGTTCCCTCTTAGGATGAATAACTGAGAATCAGCCATTTTAAAAAGTAGTTTTTCCATATTCAGAAGCGGATTTTGCATTCCTTACCTACACAGACCTCTCCCTTTGGATTTTCCCTGCACTTTTCTGTAGTAGAATTTTTGTGTTTTATACCCGGTTGTTTTATGCACATAAGTTTAATCCATTCAACAAGACGCTGAGATTCCTTGAATGAAAGAACCTGACTTGGCAGCTTCATTCCTGTTCATCCACTCAGAAATATTTGATGCAGCCCCGCACCAGACACGGTGCCAGGTGCTGGAGAGAGAAGACAGACGAGCACACGGCCTTGTCTTCAAGGGGTTTCTTGTTTGCAGAGGGAGCGTGACAAGTCTGGAGGGGGACATGCTCAGGGTAGCCCGGGGGCACGAGAGAGGCCTCGAAACAGGCAGGGTGGGAGTGTGGCAGGGGAGTTCTCAGATTGACAGCCACGTCCAACATTTCTGGATTACATCTCTGTGGAAATCAGTGTGTTTACACAGATCATATTGTAAGTACATTTCCTTCCTTTCTTGCTTTCCTTTCTTTTTTTATTATAAAGATGTGGGGTACAACTCAGGTTTAGGTCTACAAACGTTGGTTATGCAGGTGCCCTTGTGGATGAGGTGTGCCCCTCCCTCCCCTGGCAGTTTCCCTCAACTGCCCATCCCCCCCTCCCTAGGCAGTTTCCCACTACTGCCAATCCCTTTCTTACAGTATGATGATAATTGTTCAAGGTCCGCTTATGAGTGGGAACGTATGGTACTCTGTTCTTTGTTTCTGTGAGAGATCACTGAGTATGGTCGACTCTAAATCCATCCAGGTTGCCGCGAAGTCCACACGCTTGTCCTTCTGTATGGCTGCATAATATTCCATTGTGTACATGTATCACATTTCTTTTATTCAGTCCAGCTTCCAAGGGCAGCATGGTTGGTTCCATGTTTCTGCTATTGTGAATAGAGTTGCAACAAATATACGTGTGCAGGTATCTTTTTTGTAGAATGATTTGATTTCCTTACTGCATAATCCCAAGAGGGGGATTGCTGGGTCAGATGGGAGGTCAAAGGAAAAAAACAAACAGCCCCATTTCCTCTTTCGAACACGCTGAGTGGCGTCATTATTCCTAAACCCACCTAAGAGTAGCGAATAAAAGCCCGGGGCCCCTTTCACAGGCCTGGTGCCCCAGCCCTGTGCTTCTGGCAGCTCCAGGCGGCCCTCTCTGTGCAGTTCTTGGATGCTGTGGAGTCGTATTCTCTTGTGCTTTGCTTTGCTGTTCCCAAATACGTGCCCGCAGACCTGTCGCACATAAGGGAAAACCAAGCGTGACCGGGGAGAATCCGGGGAAACAGAATCACCTGCTGTGAGATGGTGGATTTCCCACTGACCGCTCACTGGCAGCCTCTGGGGGGGCTTGGAAAGACACGGATGCAGGTGCCGCTCTAGGCAAGGCAAGCCACAGACTCAGTGGAGGCGCTACAGTCCTGGACTGTTTCTGGAAGTCGTTCCTCACTCAGGAAGCGTAGTCCCTCTTTCAAGCTTTTGCGCCTCACACGGCAATCAAGGCCAGACGCCAGCATGCGCTGCGCGTGGAGTTCCCTGTGCCAGGCACCTGGTGGGGTGACAGTGGATGCCCCCTACGTGGTAGGATTGGGTCGCTTCTTTTCGAGTTCCCAGACTACACAGTTTCTCTTTAGCAATGCTGGAACCCTGTGTGGCTGGTGTGTATTTTAAAGGTCCCGGCCTACACAGCGTTCCTCTGGGTATATTTCTTTTCAGGGTCAAAGCAATCATTTTAACAAATAAAGTACAGAATTACAGACGACTGAACAATAAACACTTTGCAGTTTGCTATAGAACACTTACTTTGTGCTCGACACTTTTTATTTGTTAATTTATTTCTGTGAGGGAGGCATAATTTTGCCTACTTTACAAAAAAGGCACAAGCTGGCTGCCGGAAGCACCGGGCTCAGGGCATCAGGCCTGCGAAAGGATCACCTGAGTCCAAGAGTCTGAGGCTGCGATGAGCCATGATTGAGCCACTGCCACTGCACTCCAGCTTGGGCAACAAAGTGAGACTCAGACACACACACACCACACACACACACATACACACACACACACTCTCTCTCTCTCTCTCTGTCTCTCGCACACACACACACACACACACACAATCATTTCAGAAGGAAAAGAATCAAAACGATTGGCCCCATCATGTATTGAGCATGATTTTTTTAAAGACAGACCAAATGCAAATTGTAGATGGACTGTTGTAACCAGTATAATCTTTTTTAAAAAGTTAACTTAAATAATAACATATATTTGAAATACACAGGTTCTATTTTTTATTTTTATTTTTTTGAGTTGGAGTCTCACTCCGTCGCCCACGCTGGAGCGCAGTGGCACACTCATGGCCACCACAGCCTCCACCTGCTGGGCTCAGGCGATCCTTCCGCCTCGGCCTTCCAAGTAGCTGGAACTACAGACACGCCACCATGTCTGGCTGGCTGTTTTTGTGATTTATTGTAGAGACGAGGTCTCGCCAAGTTGCCCAGGCTGGTCTCGAACCCACGGGCTCAGGCAATCCTCTTACCTTGGCCTCCCAAAGTGCTGGGATGACAGGCGTGAGCCACCGTGTCTGGCCCCGGCTCTACTTTAAAATTATATTTCAGAAACAAGATTTCCTCTCCTCTTAGGAAGAGTCTACAGTCCATCTGGGTCACATGCTGAAGGAAAACCACTGCCTTGTTGAGCTCCACGTGAACAAGCACAGTATCAAAAATGGTGGCATGCAGCAGCTCTGTAACGCGCTGTACACCAACAGCAGCCTGCGCTACCTCGATGTCAGCTGGTGAGCGACAGTGTGCACATCCAGAATCCAAAAGCCGGGCCATGGGAATGATCTACATAAAGAGTCACAGCACAGGCCGGGCTCGGTGGCTCAGCCTGTAATCCCAGCACTTTGGGAGGCCGAGGTGAGTGGATGGCCTGAGCCCGCGGGTTCGAGACCCGCCTGGGCAACTTGGCGAGACCTCATCTCTACAATAAATCAAAAAATCAGCCGGGCGTGGTAGCGCGCGCCTGTAGTTCCAGCTGCTTGGAAGGCTGGGGCGGAAGGATCGCCGGAGCCCAGCAGGTCGAGGCTGCGGTGGCCGGGAGCGGCCATTGCACTCCAGTCTGGGTGACAGAGTGAGACTCCAACTAAAAAAAAAAAAAAATAGTCACAGCACATGGGATGCCTTACCAGGCACTATTTCCAGTTATCAGAAAACACAACCAATTATCAACCTTTGACCCTAAGCCTAAATATTTATTTAGTTTATACTGCTATCTCTCAATAACGTGAACGAGCAACTTCATTGTGTAAGCCAGAATGGAAGCAGTATTTTGTGGTGAATTTTCATCAAGTTTCTTGGAAATTGAGTGACTAAACCTTTACTAAAACGGAAAGCGCTGTTTATCTTAATAGCTTCCAAGTACTTTATCGCTATGAAGAATAATATTTCATATGTCAAATATAACTAAATATTTTTCCTTTTCCAGCAATAAAATAACTCATGATGGAATGGTGTATCTGGCTGATGTACTGAAAAGCAACACTACCCTGGAAATCATAGATCTTTCTTTTAACAGAATAGAAAATGCAGGTGCAAACTATCTCTGCGAAACTCTTACTTCACACAACAGGAGTCTGAAAATGTTAGTATGGTTTTGTATTGACACAAAATAACAGAAAACCTTAAACTTGTAAGTACTAACCTCAAGCCCCTTAACTCTTTAGACTATGATGACATATTTAAACTCAGCTTCTAAACTGACATGGGATGAAGTTTCACTAGACATTTCAATTTCTGTTTTTTAAAAAGAATGTCTTTTGCAAACTAGACTGTGACTCTGGTAATGATTCCTTCTTAAAATTGACGAGAAAATGTGTATTGCTTGTATTACCTATCCTCAGTTCTAACAGAAAAACCAGAAGCATTCACTATGATGAGGACTTTAAAAAATAATGAACTAAAGAAGAAAATACCACTTGGATGACTCTGTCCAGAAAAATGTGTCTGGAATCCATCCGCACTTTTACGAGTAATCCAAAACAGAAGAGTATTTTCAGAATGTGGTAGCTCTACTAGGTACATGAAGCATCCAATTAGGAAACGATGTGTCTTGGATTTTAGGAATTATATGGCCGGTATTTTGAGCACCAAATTAAAACATACTGAAGACTAAATGCTTGTGTAAGTGCTGCTGCTAACTTGTGCCTTCTTTCTTTGTGAACTCTTGGGTCCAGGTTGTCAGTGGTCAGCAACAACATAGAGGGAGAAGGGCTGGTCGCGCTTTCACGGACAATGGAGGCAAACCCCGTATTCTCTAATCTCTACATTTGGGGAAACAAATTTGATGAGGCTACGTGTGTAGTAAGTTTCTTCTTTCCCTGAGGACCTTTTCTGGGATCTTCTTTACAGCTGCCTTAGAAATGATTACAAAGTACAGTGAAACACTACAGTTTTGCTCATTTTTAACGTAGGTCCTAAAAATCAGCTACTAGAAAGTTTTGTGATGGAAAACAAAAGATACCGAATACCACATATGAGTGTTAAACATCACTGAATTGCACAGTTCCAGTTCCTCCAAAGTTAAAAAAAAATCACAATTGTTGATTTGACATAACAAAATTTCCAGTCTGCTTCCTAGTAATTATACCAGAATATGGAACTGGAGAGGTATAGTAAAAGCTGTCAAAGTATTTGGTATGTTGCACTTAGAAATACAGAGAGCACTTGATATCACTTTCAAAACAAACAAAAAGCGTAGTAACAAATAGTTTTCATTTGGAAAGAATGAGAGAAAAAAGTAGATGTTAATTCTCAAAATTTGCAATATGACTAACCAAAATTCTACCACTAAAAAGAATAATAAAAAGGACACCATTGTCTAGAGAAAAACGCCCTGACTTTTAGGAAAACATCCCTATCCTTCAGTAGTTCTACACACTGGAAGCTGAGTAAGCTAAGTTTGGAACTAACGATGAATGAGAAACTAAAGCAAAAAGCAAACTAGAGTTTTTAATCTTTCAATGTCTAGATTTCCACCTCCTGCTCTATTGTGGCCACCCTATGGACTCAGCAGGTCACCATATTTGTATGACACCCTTCCACAGATACCAGGGATCCATCGGAGATGCACAAAGAAAGTTCTCCAATGAAGAAATGACTAATAGGCCAGCAACTAATACGGAATTGTCCCTCTTAGCCTAAGTCTGCAGATTAGTTTAAGGCGATTGCGAACTCCATGTCACTGTACATCCAAATCTGGGATTCCCTTTAGTTTTCTGAGGAATAGCATCAGGTTTTTGAACTCACCATCTACCCCCCGTTTAAGACCATCTGTAGGGTTTGAAAATTGTGACCATGGAACTTTTGGTCCACAAAATTAGTAATATAGAGAACTAACTCTAGGAGTCACAAAATGACAGACCATGTCTAATACATTAAAACCTGGATGTTTTGGGGCCAGACTCAGTGGTAGCCTGTTATCCCAGCACTCTGGGAGGCTGAGAGGAGTGGGCTGCCTGAGCCCGCAGGTTCGAGACCAGCTCGGGCAACTTGGCAAGAACTCGTCTCTACAATAAATGAAAAATTAGCTGGGCATGGTAGCGCACACCTGTAGTTTCGGATACTTGGAAGGCTGAGGCAGAAGGATCTCCCGAGCCCAGCAGGTCGACGCTGGAGTGGCTGTGAGCATGACACTGCACTCCAGCCTGGGCGACGGGTAGACCCAAAAAACAAAAAAAACAAAAAAAATTCCAATTTTTAATAAAAAACAAGCATTCAAATAACTTCAAACTACAAATTACACAACTAATTTGAATGTATATTTGTGAAAGCACTTAAACTGAATAAAATTTTCTTAATGATATTTTTTTTTTCTTAAAACCGGGCAATTCAATTAATTCAAATACAAAGAACAACACTGTACCCGTGGGGGACAAATTTGGATCTAAATGGCCCAAAAAGCTTATTACTGGACACCCCCCCCTAAAACATCTCAATTTTCCCCCGTTCCTGGGGCAACATCTGTGAAAAAGAGCTTTAAAAAAATTTTTCACACCTTTTTCCTACGTCACAAAAATATTTTATCCCCATAATTTTTTTTTATAAATTAAAACAATTTTTTTAAAAAAAAACGATAACGACTGTATTAATTTTTAAACTTCCTTTTTAAAAATTGATACTTTTTTTTTAAAAGAAATTTTACAATAAACAAAAGCCTCGAAAGAAACAAAACAAAACTAATTTATTTTTTATAATGAAAAAACCACTTTTCCCAAAACATATACTTTACCATTAAATAAAACCTTAAATGAAAATAACAAAAATTCTAACCAAGTAATTTTAGGGTTTAAAAAGAAAGGGGAAAAAGCATTCCAACCCCACTTAGGCCTTTCAAAGGTGCTAGAAACCTTTCACAACACCAAATATAGGAAAACCCCCCCTCTCCAAAAAAGGGGCCCTTCCACTCCCCTTTTTTGGGCCCACACCCAAATTTCCTTTCCGAACTTTATGCAGTACCTCTTCTTGTTCTGGTTCTTTTCTCATCCTTAGTTACTCATAATGCTTTTAAAGGTATCCATTTGTTTTTTCTCTTTAAGGACCCCCCCATCTAGGGGGGAACCCTCGGGGGTGGAGGAAACCCTTGGGCCAAGACAAGCCCGTGGAGGTGAGCCCCTGCCACACGGCTTTCCCCACACGTAGTCCTGGGTGCCACGGAAGGGACCTCCAGGTCCCCATGTTCCTCCAAGGGAGACTCAGGAGGTTCGGAAGACGGCCGAAGGGGAGCGAGCAGGCTCTCCTGGGCCTGCCGTGGGGTTGCATGTGCAGCCTTGCAGCTGGACCTGCAGGCTGCGGGGCCAAGCCTCCGAGGGTTCTCCCATCCAGAGACTGAGGCAGAGCCCATCCAGCCAAGGACACAGGCCCGAAGACACAGCTCTTTAAGCTGCTGGCACTGCGGCCGAGGCAGCGGGATGCCCGGACCCTGTCTGCTTGGTGCCCTTCCTCTATGTATCTGGACACCATTTGAGAGAGAAAACAAGGGGCAGAAATAAGACAGCGTTTTCCCAAAAGAGTAGACGTCACCTGATGACACCTTAAGATATTATAAATTATATCCCCTCTATATCAGACTAGGCTTGAAACTGACCAGGACTAAAAAGTGAATGCTTTCCAGGCCTACCACGGGCCATGGGCTCAAGGGAACAAGCATGTAAGTTCTGTAGGAGAACTCCATTTCTTCTGCACGATAACCAGTAGATGTGCAACCACATCACATGTGTTGTTACCTTTCATTTTCCTCTTAGTGATGAGCCCTTAAGACCCGGCTCAAACACTGCCTCATGCTAGTCGCAGGTCACATTCTGCTCGTTTTACAATGTTTCAAACTTGAACGCAAAAAAGAGGGGTATGCACACTGTTTGTCTGACAAGGCAGTGATTGTGTGTGTTGCACACGCTACCCTTTTCAAAGTCTTGTACCGCAGTATTCATTCACGATGTCACCTGAATATCTCCCGCTCCCGCTGACACGGCATCTGCCTTCCAACGGACCATCACGCTCCCACTGCCCAACCCAATGTTGTCTTTGGTTTGTATCCCATTTCCGTTCCACGTGACCACTACAAAGCTGCTTTAGCCTTTGAGAAATCTGTGCCACCCTGGTTTTCTTCCTTTTCTGTCTCTCCTCATCCTTTAAATGCATTTCCCCCAGGACTCTGGCCTCACCTTTTATCCTCCTGTAGCACCTCCCCAGGCTGCTGTAATTTTCTGTGAATTCGTTGCAAGATCTGTCTCTCCAGCCTTGCCTCTCCTGGGCTCCAGGCCCCAATCCCAACTGCCTCCAGGCATCTCATGCATCTCCCACCAATCACATTCAGCACATCGAACGTCCCCCTCCTCTCAACCTGTTTCTGGTCCCTCTTCAGTCACAGCCAGCGGCGTCCATAGCCAGCGGCATCACCACCAAAGCCTCGGTGTCTCACTTGGGGCTGCCCGATGGTAAGAAACAGAAACAAACTCAGGCCTGCTTAAGAAAAAGGGGCTTTCGTGTAAGGACACGCAGTCAGAACCCTGGCATCCAGGGGCAGGAGATAAAGCACGGCTGTGTCCCTCAAAGGCAGGACAACAAAGGCAGAAATCACAGCCCCTCCTCCCACCGCCTCGGGCAGTCTCGGCTCTGCAAGCCTATCTCACTCCCTAGCTTTGCACCGTCATCGGCTTTCCCTGCGAATTCACAACCTCCGTTGGACGCTAGCTTGCCTCGTTGATTTCTGGGCCACTTCTGAATGGCCTTTTCGTGGATGGGTCTATGAGGACCTGACTGTCTCTGAATTTCATAGCTCAGGTCCTTGAGAAAGAATCTGACCGGCCTGGCCTGGCCTGTGAGTTGTTTCCTCTGGGAAGATGTCCAGTGGACACCTGGGCTATAAACCTGGTTGTCTAATCCCACTCCTTCAGCAGGGTGCGGGTGGAGTGTCCTGCTTGGAGGGACAGCACAGGTGTGGTGCTGGCCGTCTCTGACTCCCATCTCCTCTACGCTGAAGTCCCCCCGGTGCTGCAAAGTTCCATCCTGTCATCTCCTCTGGCTTGCCTGTGCAGGAGAGCCATGGCCCTTTCTCTGTGCACTCAACTCCCGCTGACTGAGTGGCACCTCCTTCTTTCCCCAAGGGGACACGCAACCTTCCGGCTTGCTTCCGTGCTCGTGATACTGAGGCGTGGCCTGCCCATTTGACTGTCAACTTAGGGGCGGTGTTCATCTGATCTCCCTTTGCAGCTTTACGTGTTCCGACTTCGGTGTTTATTTTGGTAAATTCTTCTTGAAATTCAAGACCCTGTTTCTGAGAGGTCACTACATTCCCACTGTAACAATCTAATTCCTTAAACAAACACAGGTGGTCTCGACGGGCGATTTCTTGGCCTCACGAGGGTGCGGAGGCACCCGCGTACAGCGCTCGACTTGAGAATCCACGGTGAGCCAAGCTCAGTCCACCAAACCTCTGAAGAATGGAGGCAGGGACGGCAGAGGACGGAAGCGCAGACCGTTTCATCACCCTCTCAGGAAACAAGTGCTCCCATAACTAAGTCGCAGTGTTGCTCATAAACGAGTACAGATGTGAAATTCAAACACTTTTACTTGGTGGTGTCTCCAGCCAAGTTCGAGACACTCAAAACCCCAGGGTCAAAGATGGAAAGTCAGCCGGGCTCGGCGGCTCAGCCTGTCATCCCGCGGCTTGGGAGGCTGAGGTGAGTGGACTGCCTGAGCCCGCGGGTTTGAGACCCACCTGGGCAACCTGGCAAGACCTCATCTCCACAATAAATCAAAAAAATAAGCCAGGCGTGGTAGCGCGCACCTGTAGTTCCGGCTACTTGGAAGGCTGAGGCGAAAGGATCGCCGGAGCCCAGCAGGTCGAGGCTGCGGTGGCCGGGAGCGGCCACTGCGCTCCAGTCTGGGTGACAGAGTGAGACTCCAACCCCAAAAAAGAATAAGATGGAAAGTCGTACTCAGGAGCTTCATTTTTTCCACGGCTTGGAGGAGACAGAACAGCAAGAGATGTTCAGGATAGGAGTTCTGTGTTTGGTGCACATGATGATCGCCTGAGGGTGTTCTCCAGCAGATCCATGCCCTGGGGAGAGTCTGGTTCGGTAGGTCTAAGGCGGGGGTGGGAGGCTGGGACACTGCTTTTCATCAGACATGTTTCTCATATGCATTCAGTGTCAAAACGATTCGTCTAGGATGTTTTCATCAAACATTAGGACACATACGCTGTGTACTTCAACTACTCATCTGCTTGACTACCGTAGAATTGAAACAGAAAAGATAACCTGCTGCTGTAGTGCAACTGACAGAAATTTTAACTTTGAAAAAAGGTTTTCTAACTTTTGTGTATCACCAGGAGCAGTGGCTCACGCTGTCTTCCCTGCACTTTGGGAGGAGGTGGCAAGAGGACTGCCTGAGCCCAGGGGTTTGGGATCAGCCCGGGCAACTTGGCAAGACCTCATCTCTACAATAAATAAAAAAATTAGGGTGCGGTAGTGTGCGCCTGTGGTTCCAGGTACTGGGAAGGCTGAGGCAGGATTGTCTGAGCCCAGCAGGTTGAGGCTGCGGTGGCTGTGAGTGTGCCACTGCACTCCAGTCTGGGTGACAGAGTTGAGACTCTGACTAAAAAAAAAAAAATTGTCTATCAAAGTCATCCTGTGAAATTAAACAAAAAACAAATATCATTTTTAAAAAGCAAAAAAATACAATCTACAGTTTTCTTCAAAACAGTCTAAAATCTAACAATACTGCGGGAATAATCTGAAATACATATAAAACAAAATTAAACTCCTTTAGAAAATAATTAGTTTCAGTAAGGTCTTCAGCATTCTAAAGACTTTCAGAAACTTTGTAACACTTAAATAATGAATAAGAGGCCTTTCCCAAAACACTGCAGCAACAAACAAAAAGACTTAACTACAATGATCATTACGAGTGTCAAAACCACACCAGACATGACGAAATACACACGAATTGTGGTAACAATCACAGCACAGCATTACGAGAACAATGACAAGGAAGGGACACTTGGCCTTGCAGCTTTCTCTGCAGGCCGTTCTGGACGAGGTGATGACAACGGCAACTCAAGCCCTGACAATTCAAGAAGCAGAAATGTGACAAAGGTACAGCCCGTCAACAAAGCCACTCCAACCCTATCAAGCAACACTAAAAATAACAAACACGAAGGCTCATCTACGCAGAGGCAGAACGCTAATTACATCAGAGAAAATCTGGCAACTATTGCCCCCAGAGAATGATGACATCACTGCAGCAGTTTTTAAAAAGACATCTCGTTCGTGAGGTGCTGAGATTAATGAAGATGCCAATTAAACATAAGCTCTCCACTTTAGCCAACCTCCTAAAGAGGCTGAGTCTTCTAATTTTTTAAAATTTCCTCACATTCCAATAAATTGCTATTCCAGGATTAGCTGAACATTAAATAACTACAAATTTTATTGAAACCCAGTGTTTTAACTGAGCACACAAGCATTTTTGGATTTCTTACATAATCAGATAGGAAGTGTGTGCCATATAAAGGTGGTATTTCAAACTATCAAGTCAGTCCCACTGACGGCAATTTATTATGAAAATACTATGTGTTCGGCGAAATGAAGATTGCTACAGTCTACACGCATTAAGTGTTTTTTTATGTCTGTTAACTGGTTCCTATGACTTGGACCCCAAATAGAGAAAGTTACAATGAAAGAAATCAATACCAATAAAAGAAATGAACTTTATTACACACGTAGATTCAAACCAGAAAACAAACAAGCCACAACTAACACATGGCAGAAACAAGAAATAATGTCACCATGATGCTTGATCAGTGCTATAGGGATTTACTTTATGACATGATAATTTCACGTCCAAAGGCCGGGCAACAAAATAAATTAATTTGCAGGAAAAGTGGCAGCAAATAGAGGATATTGCTGAATTTTCTACATTCATTTGGAAGGAAAAGGTCCATTGCGAAATGACAACAACCAAATTGTGATTTAATTTATAAAATTAAGAAACTCAAAGTTTTTAGAAAACTCAAATATAAAATATTTAATAAACTGGCTCTCTGCTAACCCAAAATGTTTACTAATAATTGAAGTTCATTTCTTAACTCTTTATACAATATAATGTATCAAACTTAGAAGTCAAGTGATTTCTAGTATGCATTAAGTTTATATCTAAAAAATTATTTTTGGAATTTAACATTTATTTTAAAAAGTGCATAATAGGTGTAAGAGAGGCTTATCAAAAATTTTCAAAACTCGGTATATTTTCCTAATCTCCAATAATCTAGAAACCTAATAAAACATAAACTGAATCAAATTCTAAAACTGTCTTTGATAAGACAAAAATACCAAATGTCTATTTAAAATTTATTTTTGAAAGTCTCAAATAACTCAAACCAAAAGTACTAACCATTGCTTTTCTCCAGAATCATTCTGAATGAACAAAAATGTATACACAGCTTTTTAGCTTTTAAGAGAAACTTTTTTCTTTCATTAGAAAAGTTACCTCTAGTGGAATATATTAATAGAGAAATAGTGTAATTCTCATTTAGTACCTACATTTTCATAGGCAGAAATACAACATTTTACTTTCCATAGTTTATGTATTGGTCTGTGGGGCTTACAAACAGCAAACACTCTTGGGCTGACACTATAATGACTTTTGTTTACATTCTGAGGGAAGAAAGTTTTCCTATCCCACAGGTCAAGACTGAATCACATAAACGGACAGACTCTACTTCAGTAAATGAAGGGCAATTCCAAAATGCAGAATGAGAATGAAATTAAGGCAGCTTTAAAAGAAAATAAAACTTATCTACCCCAAACAGTGCTACCTAGTATATAATTCAGTCTTTAAAAGGCTGTGTGTACAGTATAGACACAGAGCCAAAAACCAAAACAAGCATCGCAGCTGTGATGGGGCATCAGGGCTTTTACTTCAGGGACGAAGAATTGTGGGCACAAGTCAGATGAATGGGAATTTAATACAAATATATGCACTTTACCACAGATGTTTATGCTTACGACCAAAGATGTCTCAGCAATTCCATATTTCTCACAAAGTCAGTACAACTGTTGTAAAAAAATCAGCTGTGGTTCTGAATACCCATTCACAGTTGACCGCAACAGTGTATCCGAGGTGGGCGCCTGATTCTCCGTGACAGGCAGGAGCACGTGGGCGTCCTCGGTCCCAAGCGGAAGAGCGAGTGGCAAAGTCAGATCGGAAGGCTTTACGTCCAGAGTTTCTGGTAAAGGACTTCTGTGCATGGAATCTTGTTCACCTGAAGGATGGTCTTCTACACTGGAATCTGGAGTTTTATCTGCACCTAAAATGGAAGGGGAAGAAATTTCACACTGTCTTCCTGAACAAAGTAAAACCTCTGAGGCAGACAAATCTAGGTACCGTTCCCATGCCACCCACCCCAACCTCCACACCCTTCCTCAGCAGTTTCTCTTTCCTCCTCGCTGCCCTCCTCATTATCTGCACCAATTCAATCTGGGCCTCAAGGCCATGTTCAAGCACCAACTCCGTCATAAAAATGGACTCAACCCCTCTTCAGGAACGAAAAATGAGCCGCGAGCCGTGTTTTTCTGCTTTATCCCACGCGTCAACGTTCACGCCCTTCCTTGTGGCATCTCTCTCTCCTACTGCTATTTAACGTGATGCTCAGGTACATCTCAAAGCCTAAACTAGACCGTCTCCTCCTCAGGGGTAAATGTCAAGTTATACTTCTCTGAGTCCCGCCAAGTCCCGAACAGTGATATACCATGCGATATATTCTATATGTTCGTTGAAAGTTTTTAATGAGTAGCTCGTGTTATTCTGGAGTCAAGTTTAGAAGTTTGGCACATTCCTTTATTTTCAGAGGTGAGAAATTCTGCTCCATTCAAGGAAACATCACACTAAATTGCCTTCAAACTTTCCACTAGCTCTACACATGCTCCTGTTACTCTGAAGTGTTGACAAGATTTGTTTTACCATCTCTGCTAAGTAGACAAAGCTACGTATTTACTTTCATAAATTAAAATTTTCTGTATTCCTCCCAGACTACTCTTCAGTTTAACAAGCCAATACAGCCTGCGCTTTCTTGTGCCAGTGATGCTTTACAACGTTCTCTGCCTGGAGTGGACCCGCCCTTTCCCATCTCCATCACTGAATGTGTGTCTGCCCTTCAAATTCCCCGAAATGAAGCCTTTGATAGAACTCACCCAGGAAAAACGGCTTATTTTCTTCCGCACTTTTGTGTCTATTATGCCCTACATTTTCTCTTGAAACACTGATTTAGATTTCTGGTCTCCCATACCAGGTTGTAAGCTCTCTGAGGACCAAGGCTACGCCTTGTTCAACTTCCTCCTTCCCACGGTTACGTGTGCTTGTAGAGACGGGTCTTGCTATACGGGCTGGTCTTCAACTCCTGGCCTTGAGCAACCCTCCCTCCTCAGGTTCCCAAGGTGCTGGGATTGTAGGTGTGGGCTATTGTGCCCAGCCAGTGATGTGTCCTTCCCAGGAACTCAAATGGCTGCTGAGCTGATCTCACTTCGGTTTTCAGATGTCTCTAACTTAATCCTTATGAGGTTTGTGTTTAGTGTAAGAGACTTACCGTAATCATGACAGAACAAAATGGCAGCAAGCGCAGTGAAACTTCTCAAGGACTCATTTTAAGCTACAGACTTGAAATGTGTGGTCTGGCTTTCCGTGTTTAATATTATGGCATTGTGGGTCCCTTGGCTTCCCTCAGTCCTCTCACACATTCCCGGACTAGTGCTCACGAGAACCCCTTCTCATCACGACCACAGTACAGCCAGGCTCCCCAGACTCCGGAACGGGGAAGGTGATTCTTGGTTTGCTTCTGTGTTACTTCACTCATGACATTACTCGGAAGTCAGGTTTTAAAGGACAGAGCACTATAAGCACTTTTTCTGTTTGGTTTTTGTTTGGTTGTTTGTTTTTGAGTTGGCGTCTCACTCTGTCGCCCAGACTGGAGTGCAGTGGCCGCCCCCGACCCCCGCAGCCTCGACCTGCTGGGCTCCGGCGATCCTTCCGCCTCAGCCTTCCAAGCAGCTGGAACTACAGGCGCGCGCTACCACGCTCGGCTAGTTTTTTTGATTTATGGTAGAGATGAGGTCTCCCACGTTGCCCAGGCGGGTCTCGAATCCGCGGGCTCAGGCAATCCACTCACCTCAGCCTCCCAAAGCATGGGATTACAGGCTGAGCCACCGAGCCCAGCTGCATTTTTTATTAGAAGGTCAATATGAAAAAAAAATCCAGGGTGAACTTTTCTGCAAAGTAGAAAGCTAGTTTCCTCATATATATATATATATATATATATATATATATATATATATATATATATCTTGTTTTTAAAATAGACAGCTAATTTTTTTGATTTATTGTAGAGATGCGTTCTCCCAAGTTGCCCAGGCGGGTCTCGAACCCGCGGGTTCAGGCAATCCACTCACCTCAGCCTCCCAAAGCACAGGATTACAGGCTGAGCCACTGAGCCCGGCTGCATTTTTTTATTAGAAGGTCAATATGAAAAAAAAATCCAGGGTGAACTTTTCTGCAAAGTAGAAAGCTAGTTTCCTCATATGTATATATCTTGTTTTTAAAATAGACATCTAATTTAAATGGCTTAAATGTACATTTCAACTCAGCATTTTAAGGAATAGCACCGATACGAGAACACCAAATAAAAAAAATACAAATATTTACCAGAATGGACTTTTGTTTTGTGCTTCTTTAAATTTTTAATATCTGTGTAAGAATTTCCACATAATTCACAGATAAATGGTCTTTCTCCTGAAAAACAAGTTAAAAAATTTAAAACTTCAA